>VURO01006733.1:28630-100635 GCA_015108175.1 Pelvicachromis taeniatus
TGTTTCCTTTTTTTTTTTTATTTTTAATTTTAATTTTTTTAATTTTTGTTTTTAATTTTTTTTTTAATTTTTTTTTTTAAAAAAAAATAATTTTTTTTTTTTTTTTTTTTTTATCCCAGTATATGGTTTCAGGTACTCCATTATATTGCTGTCATTTCACTAAGCAAATGTGTGAATATATAATTTTTTTTCTTTCTTTTTGTTGTTGTTGTGTTGTTTGACAGTACTTCATGATTTCCAGGCTGTGGAAATAAAGACCCAAGACAATCTGCAGGCCGTCTGTTCCATAGCTCTGAATGGGATTAATAAAAAAAACAAAAACAACAGACCCAACATGTCCAAGATTAGAATAAATCATTGTAAAAAGGAATATGCTCTTGATTAAAGTTAACTGCTTTAAACGGTTATTCTGCAGTTGCACTTGAATTGTTCATTCTTTAAAAAAAAAAAAAGTACAACAAAAATGTATTCTTGCTTTAATAAGTGACTTCCCAGCTTTGTTTTTGGAGGAAAGCAGGAAGAGCAGATCACGTCAGCAAGGCTGCTTTTCAGAAAGTCCTCAACCGGTCAGTTTATTGTCAACCTTTTTGCAGCTCATCCCAGCAAAGTGTTTATATTTGAGCATTAAAACTTGGTGACATTGCTGAGGCACAAGATAATCATTGTAGCACTGACTTAAATATTCTAAAAATAAAAGTAGTTAAGAATTTCTCAAGGATTTCTGTCTGATGAGCTACTTATGTGAAAACACAAAAAGTACTGTTTAATATTCGCTACCCTTGTTACAACTTTGCTAATGCAGTTAGGCAACTCAGGGAAAAGGTCACACAAATGATCCAAGATTGGTACTACTAGTCTAAACATAGGAACTTATCACTACAGATTTTAATTGTGAAATGTAATTTGTGAGCTTTTTTTTTCTTGCTGTAAATCAAACTTCTTCTGAGTGGGTTTTCTGGCATGCTCAGATGAAATCATGGGAAACAAAAACAGGTGCTTGAACTTGTGTACAGAGTCTTTTCTGCAAAAACCACATGTTACACAGGCAACAGATGTCATTTGTAAACAATAGATTAAAGCACAAATAATCTTACAGAAAAACAATAGAAATGTATGAAGACTGGTGACAAATTAAAGCAATTTAAAGTGAGATGTGGTGGCTTTATTATACTGTGGAGAACATTTGGTTAGCATGGTGTGGGTCCTGTGAACCCTTCACAGAGCTATGAGGATGGTTGTGGCCCAGTCCACATCATGTGAAGGCTCAATGAGTGGGCTAATTTGGATGGAAATTATGTCACCAGGTCTCTACCCATTTTTGTTTTATAACCACCATCATCAAAACACAAAATGAGGGTAAGATCTCCAGTTTTAATGTGTATAAATTTCAAGGCCCTTTGTGGGCTTCAGGACTGTCGTCCATTGAAGTCTTTTGAGTGAAAAAGTTCAACTGTCTTCAGTTATTTGCTTTGGTGGAACATTGTCAGGACCATAGTGTGCTTTTGAGGTGGAGGGAACGTTAATGTTGGGGTCTCCATTAGTGGCTGTGTCTATCTGGTTCCCCTTGCCAAGGCTTTTGATGATATTCAGATTCATGCGGGCGGTTTCCATGAAGCTGTTTTCCAGCAGCCAGCCATCAGATTCAGAGTTGGGGTCTCCCTTTCTCAGCACATTTTCCAGAGAGGTCTGGAGGTAACGAACCCCGGTCAACACTGATAGCTGAAACAACACACAGAGAGCCTCACTGACTGGCTCACTCATAAAACATTAAACACAAAGCATGATATAAAGGTGCTGCAAAGCTGTTAAAGTGCTTGTGAAGTTTAAACCCAGCAGGAAAATCCTCCAACACTGACTTATGTTTTCTCACCTCAAATAACCAGGTGATGAGGACTGTGAGGCCGATGGACTGCATAATGTGTGTGTAGTACTCCAGCAGCGCCCGTCGACACCCTTTCATCCAAAGGTTCAGCTCCTCCGTCTGGTGCTCGTAGTTGAAGTGGGCAGAGTTGTTGGTGATCTGCTGCTGGATGCAAGGCCTGGGCGAGTCGATGTTGCAGCAGCTGAAGGGGACTCCATCCAGTAGGTACTTTCCATCCACGTTACTCCTGATTCGACTAAAGTGCAAAACAAAGTTTAGAATTTGCCTTAATAGATCAGTGATTGTGATTTAAATAGAAACCATAGATGAAATATCTATAGTTTTAATATATGTTATATGTTTAATATATGTTAGTTTGGTCAAAAAAAAAAAAGTCAAAACTTGTCTTATGAGGGACACATTTATTTAGACTTTAGATGTCTACAAAATTGCGAGTCAACTGCTATCGAAACGATTCGATAAGTCTTTTCGAATAACCTGAGCAATATCAATAGTTAAATCTGGATGGTTTCACATAAATGTCCAATAGTTAATATATTCTAAAATAATCAGCTATGATTTCTTTGTTGACCAAACAGAGGTCATATTAAGTAGTCATGAAAACACCCAATATTATCATCTATTCAGATGACATAGTGAACTATTTGGCAACCAAGACAGCATCTTGTTTCTGCAGTTTGTACTTACTTCACCACCTCTTTCTGGGACATATCCAGGTAACGGTTGCTTATCCACTGAATTTGAAACCAGTCCTTATAACCGTTGTTTCCACAGCACTGAAACTGCATCTGCAGCATATCCACGGTGCGCTTTAGGAAGCAGCGTCCTGGTGTGTCTGTGTCCTTATAAAACCTCATGGCCTCTGTCAGTCCCAGATTCAGAGACTCGTCCAGTTCCCCGTGCATGCAGTAACACATCAGAGCTCCTACCAGCACACAAAAGGTGAAGAAGAAGGTGCATATGATGTAGGGCAGCATGATCAGCTTCCAGCGCAAAAACTTGGTGGTGTCCACACAGTCGTAGCAGATTTTCCCACCCAGGAAGTTTATGGCACAAGCAATGAGACCCACAGCTATAAGCGTGTTGGGAACATACTGGATGTCCCGCTCAGCCATCATCTCTCCTTGCTTATGGAGCTCCACCTTGAGGAAGAGGCCTAGGCTGAACAGGATGGCCCCCGTAACAACCGAGATCCAGTTTAGGATCCAGAGCACCTGGGCCAGCTTGTCTCTTTTGGTCTTGGTAAACTTAACTCTTAAGACTGCCATTGTCCGTAACTCTTTCCTGAGTTTTCATTTGAGTCCAAGATGAGATTAAGGGTAGGACACAGATAGAGCAGGAAAGAGGAACAGGTTATCTTCCAGGGGATCTGGAGGGACAAGTGGAGGGGGTTTGGATGTACAGCTCTCTGAAGGTCCTTTCATAAGCAGCTTAGCCTGGTAGTCGAGATTGATATCGTGTGGATGCTGCATTATGGTTGTACTGTAGGTGGTCTGTAAGCCTGTAGCAGTGAGAGTATATAAAAAAAAAATCTCATATAACTGCACAATTTCTAGAAAAGAAAAACACTTTTGAGAACCACTGTGCTGAAATGTGATCAAATGTAAATGTAACCAAAATGAAAGTGTAACAAAGTGTGATTCTATAGTTTAAAAATGTGGCCTCAAAAATATTTGTAAAAGAAATTCTTAAAAAAAACATCAGTGATGAATTTTCCCAAAAAATAAAGTTCCCCAGGATTAAATTGACAAAACTGAAACAACTCTACCCTCTCTCTAAAATCCCAAATAAATCCGCGGCACTCACCCAAGTGTGATCATGATGAACATTCGATAACACCGCTCTTCTGAATTTCAGGTTGTTTTCTTACAAACATCCTCAGATGTAGTCCGGAGTGGCGAGTAGTCGTAGTGACACAGATATCGTGAATCCAGCCACGCCAGCATCAGAGTGAGACTAGCTGCCAAGTCCTGAACCTCCTCCTAATCCCCTTTAGTCATTAATCAGTCCTGGGCCCCACAAGGGATTTGGACCCACCTTCTGCCACCTATGCAAATCTGACTGTCCTGACGCTGTGAAAGTAATGGCTGATTGTCTTTCTGTGTGTGTGTGTGTGTGTCACCAGTAAAAGTTTTATAGAAAGAAAAGGTTAAAAAAATCATTTTTGTATCAGCAGCATTGCCCTAACTGCAAAGTTTAAGCCATCTTTTAATGATACAGAAAGATAAACATACAGTTTTTGGTGTTTTTTTGTGTGTTTTTTTGTAATGAAGACCATTTGCATAATAAATGCAGTGCTCTCTGGTGGTAGAAACTTTGCAGTCAGGCTCCAGCTACTTTTAAATATTTTGTTTTTCACCAACTGGCAATCCAAAATGAAGACATTTAGTCAAGCGCAACAAACAATGACAAAATTATGCAGGGATCTGAAAAGCATGTGGTGCTTTTGCCTCTTTGCCAGTTAATAAAAAAAACGTGTGACATCACTGGTCAGAAATGACAAAAACAAGGTTTAAACTGGAAGAAAGAATGGAGGTTTTCGTCCCTGTTTTACTTAAGACGTTCACTTTAACCCCTGATGTTCTTACCTATTTTGCTCCCCGCCTTTAACGCCGATGCAGTCACGACTACTCTGCAAATCAGCCAATGAAATGTTAACTGAGAGTGAGCTTAGAGGATTAACGTGGACGAAAGTAGCTTGTGTAAGAAGAGAACGTTACTGTAGCCAGTGGTCCAGTCAGCAAATCCACATGGCAGACAGAACTCACAGCAGTCACCACTACAGAAACCAAGAGGGAAGTTTTCCTGACCCACTGCGGAAAACTAGACCACAGTCGTTCCACCGAGTAAGTATGTGAAGACCTAACAAATGCAAAATCATACTTACTAAAATCATCATGCATCAGTCTGGTCTGTAAGTGTGGAAACACTTACATAAATGGATTTTCTAGCTTTAAGTGTACGTGCTATTTAACCACTTAAGCACATTACAAAATCGGCTGCGGTTGAAAGACCTCTGCGATACAGTAGGTAAAGTAATTTTTAGATGTTTTCAATATACCCACGTTTTTTTGTGTTTGATCTCTCTTGTCTTGGTGTTGATACCACAAAGCTCAGCGTGATGCTGGATACAGAGGGTCAGTGGTCTGAGGCATTGGCCGGCAATAACATAAAAGCCATCATCTGCTGGTTGAGGGAGCTAACAGCTGAAGGTAGAAAAGAAACATCCATTCATCATGAAACCAGTGCTGTGTGCAATGTCTGCAAAGACACTCTAATGCCCCAGTTGTTTGTTGTGTCATTTAACATTGTATCTTCAACAAGGTGATGCTGATGTGGGGGAAATCATACCAGCATTTAGCTGCTGGGTACAGCGGACGGCAGAGTTTGCTAAAAAGGAGTTAATAACCTTATGTAAGTACATATTACATCATATTTTCAGTCTTTTTAAATGTTCAACTTAGTGGTTCAATATTGGATTTCTGTAGAGTCTAGATCTGATCTGACAAAGCCTTCCTGAGATCATCAGGGTTATTTCCTAAAACAGGTGTAAATTTGAAGTTGAAGTTACTTTAAGTAACATCCACTTTGGATCTATTGTGTCTTTATTATTCACACAGGTTTCAGCTGTTGCCAGGGTCTGTGGATGTTCCTGGACCGAAGCTCCTTCACTAGAATGCACATGTTGCTCCAAAAATTAAGGAACCTGCTCACATTGGCCCAGTGGGGAAGAAAACATCTCTGCTCAGCTCACCTCTGGCATGGTTTGTGTTACGGATATTCTAATCTTTAATGTTGTGACATGCTAAATCCCTTTCTAAAATGTAATGTTTTCTTTATGCAGGGGTGGGAGTTCCATGTGTGGTCTGCAAGGACACATACAGCTCCTCAGACATCCGGCATGGCTGCTGGACCGGAGAGCAGAAGACGCTGACGCAACACATCTGGCTGGGACAGCTGGTTCAGTGGTGGGGCATCATGGGACTTCTGCCAAAGTTTCCTGGTATAGAAATCATCACACCAAATCAACTTGGATGAAGAACTGTTATCATACCTCTAAATCTTTTTGTTCTTAATGTTCGCTTTCCTGCTGCTTCTGTCAGAGACCCAAGAAGTGAAGCGTATCGCTCAGATGTGGAAGGAAATGGATCACAGCTACCAGAAAGCTGTTCTTGAAACACCCGGGTAACTCTGAAAGGGTTTCATTTTAGAGTCTGCCATTTCTGTCTCTCTCTGAACATACTTTATCAATTTCCTACCTGTTTTTTTTTTTTTAAAACTTCCTTACATTTTATTAGACGAGAGGAGGGAGAAATGGGAAGATTCAAGTCTTTGATACAGAGCATGGTGACACAGCTATGCGGACAACATGGGTGCATTTGGATGTCTGGAGATCGCACAGATCCACGTTATCCGCCCCCTAATCTGCAGGCGCTGTTGAAGCTTGCGCTGATCCCTCATATCGACAACATGTCAGTCCAGGCCATTGTATCCATCCGAATCAGCAAAGCTTTTCTGTGAAACGTACTGATTTCTTGCTTCTATATGTGCATTTACTTAAGGTTAAATGTGTCTTAACTTTTATGACACAGCTCATGTATTTCATCCTGGATGTGGCAAATTTCCTACAGTGCAAAGATGACCTCCTTCGGGCTTTTTGTCATGCGTTCACAATTCCATCCACCTTTTCCCAACAAATCAGAGCCTTCTGGATGTTTGATCATGGACACACTGAGGTATGCGACTGAAAACGACTGTATGCTACCAGCATACATTCCAAATGGCATGCAGGTCACACAAATGAGATACGTGCTTTAAGGAGCTACAACATTGTTTTCTTTTAATTGATAAGAAATTTACTTAACAAAGTGCTGTGCACTATCTTGCAAACAATCCCAGGCCTCCATGGAGCTATTACTGAGCCCAAAGGCCTCTGTTCCTACCCTCTCCTGGCAGCATCGTTGCATCATCCATTGTCTCCTGACAAGGAAACAGCCTCAAGAGGCATTACGGTACCTCCAGTGGGCCAGGCCTGCAGTAGAGACCACTGATGATGCCAAGCTCTTTGCAGATGTACTTATTCAAAGCAGGTACTATATACTTGATAACATGATATTATTAAATAAAAGCTCACATACTGACTTATAGGCTCTATTTGTGCGTTCAACCCTCAGTTGTAACTCTGATGCCTGGGCTCTGTTGAAGAGAAGCCAAACAGAGACTGACGATATGATCAAATACTTCCTCCAGACTTGTAAAGGAGGTAGTCTGTGCACAGAGGCTTTAAAGTACATTCTTGTTAAAAACAATGTGGGTAAATCACTGATTTACAGCAAGACATAATGTACATACCAACGACAGCCTAGAAATGACTTTTAACCCTCCCTAAAAATCTTTATTAGAGTGAAGAAGATGAAGCTGAGACCACAGAGATGACACGGATGAAGAAAGGTATGAAAGATATTATTGAACAGTATTGGAATATAACTGAGATGTCGTCTAATCAGATTGTTTTGCAGAAATGCCACTATGTCCGCTGTCTGCTAAGCTGTACCGGGCTCATAAAGTGGGCAAAATATCAACAGATGAACAGGTGAAAATGGTCAGAAAGGCTGTGAAGGAAGTCAGAAAACCACATTCCAAGTTGAGGTACTAAGGTTGTAGATGTCACACTTGGAGTGACTGCTTGAATTATGTTAAAACACAATATGCATTAAACACCAGATTTATGATGTGCACTCTCATTTCAGGGAGGTAGTGTGGCCAGAGCACACAGAGAGAACGCCCAACAGCAAGCAAAGGCTTCTGTCCACCGAGGCTCTGCGTCTACTCACATGCAGCCCTTTTCCAGTGCACATTGCAAAAGAAACAGCACATACAGCTGACCCAGAAGAAGAACATCTTGTGATTTACAATGTATATATTTTCAGTGCCCTTGTTAATACTGGTAGCAATATACAATTGAAAAGTGATTTTAAGAAATGACAAGCCTTGGATATTATTTTATATTTGCAGCAGCAGCAGCAGCTGGAGACTCAGGAGAACATTTTTTCTTCTGAGGAGGATCTGAGATCCGTGTCTGCCTCATCTTCTACCTCAGCTTCGCCCTTGCCTCTTATGAAGTGGGACCCGTTTCACATGTATAAAAGCACTCTGACCCTGCAGAGGATTTCCTCTCTACTGACAGATAAAAGTAGCCAAAGCAGGGGACAAGAAGAAGAGCACAGATCCCAATCATCAGCTGGCGTCTTCCTAAATATCCCTGAGCTGGTGCTGACACCAGATGGCGCCACAGAGCCTATTTCCTTCAGCAGCTTGAACAAAGACAGCATGGTAGAGCTGATGCTTTCTGCAGACGGTAAGCTTTGTCTTGGATTCTCTGCACACACCGTACATATTGAGAGATTTCAAAGAAATGAAAGCACTTTTTACATTTTACAAGTGAGAGAAGATGATGAAGCAGATGTTTTTCTGGAAGAAGATATTATCAGGGTCGATGGGCTTTCGAGACCTTCCACATATGAAAGCCTTCTTTCAGACACAAGGTCAGAGGTCATCATAAATCTCACAATGCTTATGAGAAAGTAAATTATCAAAACCGGTTGATATTTGGTGCAAGTTGAATTTCTCATATGAATTTTACAACAATCAAGGTGCCAGTCAGTGCCTGATAATTATATCTGGCTTAATTGATCATCTTCTGAGTGATCACATAACTAGCTGCTACACGAGATTATGAATATATCAGTCTTGGCCCTTCAAATGTCACTCAGCCAACTTTCTCCTTTCATTGATCTTTAGTTTCGCTGAGGTAGCTCCAACTCACTGTGTCCAGACAACGAAACTTCATCAGGTTGATAATAACTTTAACTTTAAAGTACATAGTGACTCTTATGCTTCAGTACCTAATTAATATCGGGGTTCTCTGTGTGTGAGGAACCACAGGGATGCTCCAGCCAACACCTCAACTGTACCCCAGCTGAAACAACCCACGACATGCTGACAGATCTTCAGAGCCTTGTTTTGAATTGGTCTATACCCAGGGACTCACCAGGGATGGGTGAGCAGGACAGCTCCACACAGCTCTTTACACATCTGTGAACCCCAGCCCAGCCTGCAACACTGAAACCACCTTGGTTTATTTGGGCACAATTATGAGCTCCTCTCTAAATCCATATTAAAAACGAATGAACCCTCTCACTAAGCCTGGCTCGATCATTGCAAAGTGGGCAACTGGTGGACATGGGATGGTGAGACTTGATGTCGCTTAACAGCTAGAGAGCCAAGAGCTGCTATTAAAGCAGGTGCATTTTCGGATCACAAAAAAAGTCTAAACAAATAAAAATATACATCTAAAACTATGTATGATCAACTGTGTATGATCACTGTGCACCTTTAGAGTACTGAAAACAATTCTATCTTTACAGTGGTCAGTGGATTACTGTGTCTGTGTGTGTGTGTGTGTCTGTGTGTGTGTTAGGAGTGACCTAATTGTTTGTTAGGGGAGCTGCAGGGGTGCAAGATGCAGGCACCAGAAACAGGGGGGCTTGGCTGCTAGGAGAGGGAGATTGAAGAGGAAGTGAGGTGTCAGAGATTGGTTCCCTTAACCTTGCTGCAGCATTCAGTGATCCATTAAACAGCCTCCCCTCCCTCCCTCCCCCATGTTTTTCTGTCAAAGGGTGTACCGTCTAGCACCGCAGGCAGACCTCCCTCCATCTGCTGATCACCGCTGAGCCTCAGGGAGCGATGGCCTGTTGGCCCCACACTGATGCCCCAACCTTGTCGCAGAGACAACGGTTAAAGACGCAACAGTGGAGCAGTGTTGCATAAAAAGATCATAGTGTCAGATTTGTTATTACCAAGATCTCCATTTATGTGATGTGTTCATCACTGGATTATGACTGCTAAGGAAATTCCAACAGAAAACAATATTGATAACATTTCTGTTCATTTGCAGATGACAGGGGACCTTCTCTTGTACTAGGTCAGCCTTATTCCTATGGACTGATCAATTTTTTGGCAAAGCACACAGGAGACAACAGAGATGGAAATCAGGTACTTTGTTCTGACACACTCCGTAAAATGTACAACATGTATTATGATGAGTCTATTATGCATTCATCACAAGGACCTAAAAGCTAAAATTGTCAATAGGGGTCACTATTGTTCCAGGTAAGATGCTCAGTACTATTTGGATGATCTCATTTTTCAGTCCCGGAGGATTTCACTTCATCACATCACAGCCTGGCAGGTCCCCTCTTTAGTACCTTTCATCCACATTTCTCCTGTCCCTCTGCATAAACATCACTGTGTTTAAGACCTCCGCCTACCATGATGTCATTTTCCAAAATCATGAAAGCAGGAGAACTGATTTTTAGGGGGAATTTTTATGGAGTGTGTTGGAGCACAGGTGAAACATCCACGACATGCCAGAGAACATGGTTACCACTTATTTGTCAAAAACAAAGTGGCCACTGCTCTGTAACACATTTCCTTCCTTTTAAATGCTGCTTGTCTGTTGACCTGAGCGTTACACTTCTAATAGCACTGTGCAGATATGACCACATAATTGTTTTACAGAGGTTTCATTGGATAATTGCTTAATTGGGATGTAGTCACCTAATTATTTTGCTCTAAACTAGGGACCATATGGCGCTTGGCAGGTGAAACGCAATTAGGCCATGCTAATTTATGATGATTACACCTGAGCATGACTGAACAGCCTATACTGTACAAAAATGTGTCTATCAGGGCCAATCTATTTTAGTTGTAGAGTGCATGTTTGGAGTGACGGCATTACATTCATTGCCCTGCAGTTTCCGTGTAAGCGTGGGTTTCCAGGGGGTTGTTTAGTAGGAAGGGCTGTTAGTGTTACCTAATTGTTCACCAAGGCCAGTAACAATACTTCTAGGATTTGCTTAATTGGCAGATAGAGAGATTAATCACTAATGAGTGAAATTAGTTGAAGACAAACACTTAATGACTGATCATGCTATCATGTTCTTTGTGCCAGAGCGACTAAAGATAATAATAAAATCGGGATATTAAGCAGTTATTAGTTCAAACTTTCAATTTTGATTTGGCCCCACATGACCTCAAGCATGACTGTTCGTGATGATTACTGGCACAGTTATAAATGAGATTTTCACTATGTGGTGCAAACAAAGTCATCCATCAAATCTTAGGAGCCCACTAAGAAATCAAGGCCGCTTAAAAAGATATCACAAAATTAAATACTATCGACTTTGCTGCCTTTATGGAAAAACACCAATATTTGCACAGAGAGAGGCGGGGAGCAGTTGTGTGAGGTGATGTTGCATGTTGAAACGTTCAAGATTCGAGGGGGAGATGAATGGCCTCTATTAGGAGCATTTAATCAGTGGCTGGCCCAGTGCTCCCAGTCTCCTGCACCCCCTGGGGAAAGATTAATGGGTACAGGATATTTCATCAGGTCCTCCACATCACGGCTCAGGATATGAGGCTGTAATTGTGTCTGTTTTTGCTGTTGTTTCATGTTGCAGGCGGAGAAAGATGAGCCCGCAGGTTGGAGCAGTTCGGGGAAGGTTTCACAGGGAGCCATAAGAAGTGGGAGAGCAGGATCGAGAAAAGGCAAACGAGTAAAGAGAGCGTGATCATCTGCGAGACAAAGAACAGCCTCTTATGTGATGCATCTTAAATATATTTTAAATTAAAATCTAAATGAAAAAAATCACTCCTACTATTGATGTTTACCACAAAGAGTGTTAACCTCCACCAGATTCATCCACCTTTTCCCCCGTCAGTCAACTGGTCAGATACTTTTGACAGCCATTGTTCCTGCCCAGTGATACTGTCCAGCCACACCCTTAATCTTCTGCTGTAATGTCATGTATCAGCAATACTCAGTAATTGATGAGACATGAATTCTTAAATATTGCTATAAAATGAAACGCCAGTAAAAAGTAGTAAGTCTGAGTTGCATTATGTCTTTTTTGACTTTCCTCTGATGAACATAACAGCGCTGCATGTTTCAATTCAAGTATAAATGCACTAAATTCAAAATGCACTTGTGATGTCCTTGAAAATGATTGTGCACTTTAGATTCTTCACTGGTTTCCGCCTCTTGGGAAAAAAAGGATGTTTGCTTTGCTGCCATTGCAGCTCATGAAAAATGGATGACCTCCCAAGGCTTTCTTCTGCCCATTGCTCTTCATATTTGCACAAAGCCCAGGGACTGCATTTGAGTTAGCATCCTCCCTCCCTCCATCCTCCCTCCTTCTTTCTCTCCCTCTGTGGCTTCTTCGCAGGGTGAATAACTTAACACATATTTCAGCTTGACACACTTCTGCTCTGGGTTTCCCCTGGGTGCCCAGTTCACAAGCCCACACATGCTGTATTATTTAAAAGTGGGGTTTGGAGTTCTGTGCGTGTAATCTCCTCTTTGTGTAAGGGCCGGGGGAATGCCTTATGAAGTTGTTCAGCTTTTCCTTATGACCTTGTATTTGTGGCTAGATGATGTTTCAAGTGTTGCCAAAGACACCGCAAGCATATCAGCATAGTTATGTTTTTTGGCAATGTAGTCTTTATTTTTTCTTAGTAAAAGAAGAAAAATGTCTTTTCCAAACAGCACAGTATGTATCATAGCAAAAATGGTGTACAGTACAAAATGATGGATTGCAGGAAATAGAAATCAGGACAATATATCACGAACACGAGAATAAAAGTCGAACCCAGCAAAAATGCATGAGGAGGATAATACATAATGCCTAATGACGCTAAACAGAAAACTGTCTCAAAGTCTTGGAGTGAAATCAACTTTCAGCTCAACACACACACACACGCACGCACACATGCACACATGCACACACGCACACACGCACAATAACTCAAGCTAATCTAAAAGCTGATACCATCGTGGAAATCAGAGTGCGGTGGTGAAAATGACACATAAATCATGTGCCGGCAGATGATGCAAAAAAACCTTGCAGTTTGTAAGATGGATACAAATAGCCGCATGATGTCTGGAAAACTCTCATATAAATACTTGTCATTGTGTTGCTATGACTGTTATGGTGAAAACTGCAGGATTATTAATCTCCTAAAGGAAAAACGTCTTAATAGGAGCCTCTGATGGTGATGCTGTGCACCCAGAATACCCACAGTGGATTTTCCAAACACACTTCGATGTTTTATATTGTTAATGTTCTTGAGTGTAAAAACTATTCCACATTTTTCATATTTTTATTCTACAACACATTCACCAGTTCTGGCCTTGCATGAAGGCCAGTGATCATACTGTCAACGTAAAACATTCAGACCTTGGCGCAACATGGCAGCAGGTGTCTTGCCCACTGGAGGGCACTGTGAGCAGTGCAAAAGCTAGGTGGCTAAGAAAAGGGTGAGACTCCTTGGCCAGCTCACCAGATGGACTCACTGAAGCATGTCAGATGGCTGTGACAGCTACCTGCCCTTCCTTAAGGACTGTCACCATGTATAAACAAACCATTACTCTAATTTGTGAGTATACACTTATGTGTGTGCAAAATGTGTGTGCTACACATAAGTGCTCGTGTCCAAGGAGATGATAATGCTGAACCTTTTTGGATATCAAGAGTTGCCCCTGTAATATCTAGTATTAAAAAAATTATATCTAGTATATTCAGGAAAATGTTCGTAGTAGTATTATTTTCGGTAAGTTTTTGGTATAGTTATACATTTTACAGTTTTAGCAGTTAAATGTAAGTCTGGAAATCGTGCAGCAAATGATGTAGAACGTTAGTTTATGTTGAGGAGGTCACAGAGTTTATAACATTGGGGAAATATGTAGTAAAAATTAGCATAATTCCACCATAGGGCATTTCTAACAGTATCTAGCGTCAGTAAAAATACTGGAGATTGGAAAAAATGAAACTGGTGTCAATACAAGAACTTATAAATTATTATTTCTACCTACAGCGGAGAGAAAATGATTATCCTCTTCACTAAAAATATCATCATTAACTGTAATATACGTAAGCCACCGCGGATGGATATATTAGTGAAGAGTAATGTCTCCACAGTTTGGACGTAGATAAGATGGAGAGCCCTGAAGGCCTCTGCCTGCTCATTAATTTGCAGCAAAGCAACGTCGGATGCTGCGCCTCCGCTCGTCAGTTTCCACTGCGCAGCCGCAGTTTCTCCAGGACGCTGAGTGCAGAGCAGGGAAGACAGAAAAATGGCCCTCGACAATTTGATTTTCGCCCAGTGCATCCTTTATTTTTTAGCTTTCGTTTTCGGTTTTATCGCCGTGGTGCCTCTGTCCGAAAACACGGAGGATTTCGGGGGGAAATGCCTTCTGTTCACGCGTGGTATGTGGCAAAATGAAAACATCACTGTGATGAAGCAGCGCTTCATCGTGGAGGAGTGGGGACCCGAGTCCTCCTGCAGCTTTATCACTTTTGTCGGGATAGCGTCCCTCATCCTGTCCGCAGTGCAGGCTTGGAGGCTACTGTTCTTCCTGTGCAAAGGACACGACGAGTGAGTGACGGTTCACTTCTGCCTCTTCCTTCAATAGACTCTAATTTGAAAGCTTATGAAGCAATGCCACTCCAGTGGTCTGAGTGTAAATGTGCCGTCCCTGTCCATCTCCCACGCCCTTGTTCGTGCACTGTCTTGCCCATTTCATAACCTGCATGTATTATACTCTATTTTATAGCTGATGGGAATGGGCATGGAAGCATCCTGTAAAATGTCTAGTCACTGCCATCTCCCAAAGATGGGGGAATACTCATTTTAAAATAGAAATCAAAGTCTGTGCTTCACCTACTGTTTTATGTGACATCAAAGCAACTTATGTCACTATGTATATGTGTGATTGAAAGACTTAATCATCAGAGTTAGATACGTCATGCAGAGTAATATGTGTCAGTTTTGTAAGCCTACATACTCCAGAGATGTGAAAGCTATTAAGCGTTTTTGCCTGCCCTAACCCAGTTTTTGTTTCTTTTGTATTTCTCTTCTGTCTGCCTGCAGCTCCATTTTCAACGCCTTCCTCAACCTACTCATTAGCTCCCTGGTGGTGTTCACAGTCTTCCTGTCCAGCACCATCGTTAGTGTGGGTTTTAACCTCTGGTGTAATGCCATCACCGAGGGTGGGACTATGCCGAACAGGTGAGAAAGAAACGCAGGTGTTCTACTTTTTCCGGATGATGCTGTGGTATAGTCCCTCTAAATGCCAGTTTCTGTTTAGCTGTGAAGACATGCAGGACACCGATCTAGAACTGGGTCTGGACAACTCTGCTTTCTATGACCAGTTTGCTATAGCTCAGGTAAAAATCTGTTACCATTAGCGTACAGACAGTATAAGAAATTTTACAATTGGAGTAAATGCAATAACTTGCTTTTACTCTTTCAGTTTGGGCTGTGGGCTGCCTGGCTAACCTGGCTCGGGATCACTGTGATGGCGTTTCTGAAGGTCTACCACAACTACAGACAAGAGGACCTGCTCGACACCCTGATCCACGAGAAAGAACTGCTGCTCGGCCGTTCTTCACGCCGCGGCTCTGACCTCAAGACCGGCCTGATTTAGAAATCAGGAAGACGCACAAACATACACGTTCGTTCACAGTTAACCATATAGAACCATATGTAGTCCTCTTGCCTGCCATGACCAACACCTGTATTCGCCTGTGTAGACAATCAAAATCAATTGGCTTTTGCGTCCCTAATATGAACTGAATCAGATCGACGGTTTTAGCTCTTTTTTCCAGAGGTAACTAAAACATAAAATCTTTAGATGGTTGTTAACCTTTCCTGTGTTATATTGAGATAATCCATCCCTTATTCAACCCCAGCCAAGATTTGATAGTATTAAAGCTTCTTTTTTTTTATTTTTTTTATTTTATCAAATAAACATTCTTGTTTAGTAAAAACAGTATTAATGGTTTGGACAGTTTGACCAATGGATCTTGTCCTTGTGAAATTTCTGCATGGATCTAAAGCATGAAAAATTTCTCGGGTGGTTTTTAGACATAAAGGAGGTTTTTTTTTCACCAATAAATGTGTTCCTAACTTAGGCTTTTTTCCCCCTGCCGGGATCCACAGTGCATTTTGGCAAAGTGAGAACTGCATGCTTCAGCAAAGTTAAACGGTGTGCGCGTTTGCAGTGTCTTTACACATTTATCAGCAGCTACAAAAGGCGTTTTATTAAAAAAAAAGAAAAAAAAGAAGACAAATTGCAGCTCTACACATTCGTGCATTTGGCAGGCAGTCTAAAAGGCTTTTAGCAATCTGTGTGAGATAAGAAAACAGATCCTATCTTGTGCCATTTAGCAACTCAGGCTTCTTCTGCACACTTTATAGGCTACAAACCAATATACTCTATATTACTGTGAATAGACACACAAGTATACCTGCATGCATCTCTCTCGCTCTCCCTGTAACATCCCACGCTCACTTATTGTCAGAGGTTACGGGAAGAAAGGAAAGTCGGCCGCTTCACTTTGATAGGCAATGACAGTTTTTATTTCAAAAACAACTGAAATTAAAAAAAAGCAAAGAACGGTTGGAACTAAGAAAACCCTTCATAAAGGCACTTCTTTCAAAGTGACCATAGATGTTTGGACAGCAGTGAAATGCAGCTTTAAGCTAAATGTGCATATACAGGACATAAGCTCACTGGGTATTGTTTTATTGCTAACAATGATTTTGTTTGACAGTACAGAGTCGAGAGTATTCCTTTTCTCCGGTACATCTGTTATTAGCCTTATGTATTGCTTTGACAGTCAAACGTGAGATCTCCAAAATAAAAGACAAACAAGCTCTTTTTATTTTGAGTTCCCTGAAACCTGTTGTATAAAGTGTTTTAATGGAATATATGTGATGTGTGTTATTGCTCATAATGAGAGGTATGTGGGATGTGCATCACTGTGCCCTTTGATTCCTATAATCCATTTGTGTGGTGATTTGGCTGTTTGAATTTGACTTGCTTCGTTTGATAAAGGGACTCGTACAATAATGTCTGGCTCTGTTAAATTTCTGCGTTTGGCCTCTAAAATAGCAATAACCTTTTTTTTAAAAAAAAAAAAAATGTATTGCAAATATCTGTTCAACCCCACACACTTCCATACACTTGACATCAGAATTAAAACCTGAATGTGTCATTTAAATATAAATGCTACAGATAACAAAAAGTTACAAAAAACAAATCCATATAACCAGAAGTCCAATAGTTGCGTAGAAGCAGATATACAATATAGAAGAATAAATAACATTTAGCATAAAGTATTTATGTGGGATTCAGGCGGTTATAAAGAGGAACACTCTCAAAAGCGCAAGCATTCGTTCGGGTTGAGTATGTTCTCTTTCATGACAGGTAATATTGTGCTGCAGATTATTATCCTCAGTGAAACTAGCAATCAGCTGACAGGTGACCAGACAGTCGGAAAAGAACAAGGTGTTTTTCATGTCCAAGTCATTGCGTGAATTGATGCAGCCCTGTGTTTTCTTTTTTCAGGCCATCATTAAACAGTTTACACATTCATGCTTCTGTCTGCCTCCTCTCACCGTGCCAATCAGAAGTGCCAATCAAAGTCGTTTCCCAGATCTCTCTACATTCATTTATGTGCAATTACAAGGCTAAATACTGTGATAGTCCTTAGTATATTGAGTCATATATACACATTCATTTCTGTGTAATATCTGGTATACACAAATCATGTACTGTAACAAAATTAATTTGCATTCCACGGAAACATTCACTCACAGACAGCAGACTGTGGCATGAATAGAAGAAAAAATTAAATGGTTGTGGAGATTATGCAAGTGTTACATGTAAGTGTCAACAGTGCAGATGTGCAAAATGTTGTTACAACTTAAATATGGAGTGGCATGCCCACCACCTTAGTACATATATACATAGAGACAGGGAAGCTACATATTTCTGGGATTACACAATTTCCCTTTTTCATGGTGAGAGTGGAGTAAAACCACAGACAGTGTGTACAGCCTTGCCAAATGGCTGAGGTGTTTGTAGGCCCGGGCACCTTCAAAGATAGGAAAAAAAAAAGATCTAAAAAAAAAAAAAAATTAATAATAAATTAAAGGAGGCTCCATGTCTCCACCTGTGGTTGATAACAGTCACTGCATTGTCAACCATATCCAGCAGCCCCACAGAAGCTGTTTCATGTGCAGCAGGTAGACAGCCAAAGCTGCCTCCAGCTCCTCGCACACTCGCTGTGGGCGTCGACGGTCTGTGCAGTACATGGCAACACCCAGGAATGACATCAGCAGGAAGAGGCAGGTGAACAGGGCAAGGTGGGGGCGGGATGGTGTAGTCTCATAGGCTGCACAGGGGAAAAAAATAGACTGGTTTTTCACTGTTTTGATTTGTAAATGACGAGCATTTGAATTGCACATTTCTTTTGAGGCGAGGCCTGGGAAGTTTCATGTTTCAGAGGATGTTTGTGGAGACTACTTATAGATTATAGTTAAGCTTAGGCACATGAAACTTTGCTGTTCCAGGCATTGTTAAACAAGGGGTGACAGTGACACACTAAACTCCACATAGCATGTGTGCCATGCCGAGTCCTAACAATTCTAAATAATGTCTGACAGGCTCTTTCCTCTTTATGAGTGCACTTTTAACACTCGTGTGCTCATTAGTAAAGTTATTTCTTCAGACAGACTTACCACCGATACAGACACAATAAGGAATGTCTGCAAAGCCAAAAGAAAAGAGGTCAGTCAGTCAGTGAAAGCTGACCTCTATGATGTGCAGCAGCTACAAACCAGCTGCTGTGCCCTTCCAGTCGCCACAGTCTCTCTCAAACAGACTCCAGTGTGCCTCATTTGCATGCATAATTAATTAAAAAGAATAAATCTCTTGCTCATGTGTGGACATCTCTTGGCATTACATTATTTTTAAGTAGCACAGAATCCCCAAATGACAGTAGTTTATGATGCAATTTCTGGATGTTTTAATACCAGCTGTGTTTCCTCTTTAATGTAAATTGCAAGGTATGTGCAGCTGTGTGCTGAGGGTTCATATTTAAGCTGGGATAGTAACACATTTTTAAGAATAAAAATACCAATGAAAAGCACCAGAGGGCAACATGTTCTCTGCGGTTGCACAAACACATCTTACAGTCGAATACGGAGCAGGCTCGACTCATTATAAAGGGTTTGCGTGCTTGCCTTCTTACCGTGCACTGTGGTCTCAGGCTCCCTGAATCGAACTCTACGCTCGCCTTTACGTCTGTGGTTGGGTTCTGTGTCTGGTCCGTAGTTGGAACTTGGCTTCTTTAGGATGGAGGTGGGGACTTTGCTGTTGGTTAACTACATTAGATAAAATTCACATTGAGCACGTTTATTGCATTAAAGGCGAGCAGTAAACAACTGGAACAGATTTATTCCAAAGAAGCTGTATCATATAAGACATAAATAAATCAGAATAACACTAACCAGACACCCTCAGGTTTTCCCTACCTTAAGTTTAAGTGTGTCTTCCTGATGGTGGTGGGTGTCCTTTCTGTGGCGTACCTCTGAGTGTTTCTCCCGGTGGGAATGAGGAAGACAGCTGACCGTGTCTCTGAGAGACTCTGCAGCAGCGAAGCGTTTGGACAGTGCAGACACACACTGACCCAGAGAGTCTAGTAAGAAAACCATGACCGTACAGTAGATGAGAAGAGTGGCTTAACATCAGAGTCTCCAGTCAAGACAGAGCAGAGCTTAAGCCCAACATGCAAATGTACAGGAAGCAAGATGGAAGTATGTTAACTCTGTCTGCACCGGGTGCAGTGCAGCTGTGCGAGTTGAGCACAACTGCACTGTGCTCGCTGTGCAATGAAGCTAAATTATCAATGATATCAGGCCCTCTAAAGAAATCAGATCTCATCACATTTTATAAAAAAGAAATAAATAGAAATAAACATTAGGCACAGACTACAGATTACACTTACATTGTCTGAAAGTTGCCTGCTATTGTGTATGTGTCAGCATTGCTGGATAAATTCTCTCTCAGATGACTTGAGTCATTAATAAGTTTGTGTATTAATGATACAAATAGATTATCGTTAATAGAGGCTGAAAGGGAAAGACAGAAACAGTCTGACAGTCTCTTCTGTGAAGGACTTTTCAGATTTAATACATGCCATTTTTTAATTTACTATAATTTTGTTATAATATTATAATATTATTGCATTTGTTAGTGATTATTTTAACTACCTTGTGTACACGGGACAAACATGCTAGTTACAATAATATCTTAGGTCAGTTATTTAGTCCATATTTTTACTTCTCGGGGAAACTTTGGCTTTTTAATAGGTGCAGACTGTCGTTATCGGAGTGGGAAATAAATAGAATCAAATATGACTTAAAATGAAGTGAGGGCTCAGATATTTCGGGACACATATACAATTATAATTTCAACATATCACATACTACAGTTAAGTCTACATCAGCTTGAAAATACACGTAGGCAATGTTCTAGCAGAGGGAGGGGGTTGTCTGACCTACTTAATGATCAAGGGTATGTGAGGGACATGGGCTGTAAACACTTAAACCTACTATCATGGTGCAGGTCAAAAAGGAGCCCTTCCTGCTCAGTGCAAAATGAAAGAAAACTGCACAGATCCTTAATTTTTCTAGTGTTTCATAAAACATTTTAAGACAAGCTGAGGTGAACAAGAAGCATTATTTCCTCCTTTTTATGATCTACACTCGTGTCTTTGTGCAGCTGCTCTTGTTCTGCACTGGTGTCTCTGCAAGCTGACTCGACACTGAACTGTTTCTACGTCTTAACTAAACGCATAGTTCAGAGTCAGGTGAGCCACGCATGCACACTGTGCAACAAATCCACAAACTGCCACAAAGCTACTCTGCCACTCCTGTGTCCAACATGACCACCAATTTGATTTAATTTTGCATTTTCATAGCATGAGACGGTGCTGTGTTCCCTCTAAAACAGGGATTAACATCATAAGACATGGAGGTCTCCACCCTTATTCTATATACTACTTTCTGAATCATACACCCATGTTTGTTTTCACTGTGTATTTATGTGCATATAGGAAATCCCTGCGTCAAAAGTGTTTGCTCTGGATTATACAACCTAAGTGAGTCTTTACCTGAATATTCAGTCTTGCCAATTTCAGCATATACGGTTGCCATGAGCTCAAGGCTTCTAGCTGTAATTGGATGGTCATTTCCAAAGGCCCTCTGGTGAATCTTTGTAGCCTAAAAGAAACACAGACATGTTATTTTAAAGCTTACAGAAGAGTTAGAACATTGCATTGCTTCAAAAATCAGAGTTTACATACCTTACCGCTGTATTCTAGGGCAAGATGAGGTCTAAAAGAAAAAGGAAAGACAGATGAAACAAACGGCACTTTGTTTTTTCGGAATACATATTTTCAGATTTGCTGACAACAAAGGTGCTATGTTAATAATGGATAACTTAGAATGATCAAACATAAACTAGCCGACATTTTTCCGCCGTTTGGAAACATAAACATGTTACGGGTAAATATTTCCACAGAAAATAATAATTCCAGACCACACTGAAGTAGAAAAAGGCACACGCTTCATTGTCAGGGGAGAATATCAGTTTCTGTGTTCGGAGCACATCAGCAGGACAAATCTAAACACGTGTGTGCTGTGATTGGACATGGACAGCAGGGCTGCAGGCGCTCAGGTACTTTATGGAGGAAGTGGAAACCTTCTTTTTCTGCCAGCGCTGCCTTCCACTGTCTATTCTCAGGGTGAATTACCGAGGGCATGGCGCTTACAGGTTAGTTTACTATCTCTGGCCCCTCTGCCTCACTTCTGCTTAGTGTTAAGCTAGGTGAACATGATGGGTTTCATTGAAGATCTGCCAGCTGTTCCAGTCATATTGGCACTGAAAAGCCTGCCAAGGACATTCGTCACCCTAACACCCTCACGTGTGCCTATAGATGTAGAGCAAGCTCTGTTTAGTGTGACAGATGTCAGCTTCGCTGTTCCAAACCCATACTTTCCTTCAATTAGTAATGGTCAGGTGTCAGTTTGCAATGCTTTAGAAGGTCTTTCTCAGAGGATACATGATCAGCAAAGACAGAAAAGCCCTTCACTAGCTGAAAGGACTTCCTATGACATTGTTAAAAGATTTAGTAACAGTTACAACTTCCTGTCTGTAAGAAGGAAGATCTGAAACCACAGTTTAGATCTTTCTTTACAATTCCTGTAATAAGGAATTGTTCTTTGCATTTGCATTTGCATTTTCCCTATTTAGAGAAACCAGAGTCAGTTTGTGTTCAGTTTTTAATTGTTTTGTTCAATCTGTGTAATCTTTTCAGAGTAAGTTTGTGAGCTCTGGAAAGAAACCACCAAAGAGCAGAAACCCAATCCTCCACTGCAATGCACAATCAGTACCATCTCATTTAACTTTAACTACTGTATGCTGGCTTGCATTAATGAAGCAGTGTAACCAGCCCTCCACCGAGCACACCTTCCACCCTCTGTCACCCTCTCAGGCAATCAGGTTAAATGGCCTAATCCCAACAATGAAAACAGAGGCACAGAAAATGGGTGCATTCTGTGGCCTAACAAAGTACCCCTGCAACAGGAGACACCAGATCCAGTTAGAGTGTTCCTTCTGTAACACTCACATAGAGCGTGGTGTCTTTTTCTCTGAATGAAGATTTGACCACGGCTGAAAAGGCTTGAAGCTGGGGTTTGTCTGGTTGAAAGAATTTCCAGAATGGTAAAAGTTCATGTGTAAAAGACACGGCTGTGCTCATAGTTTTGAATAAAGGTTTCATAAAGATTTAGAGATAACAACAGAAAAGGTCATCTTTTGAAAACAGAACATTTGAAGACGTTAGGTGACAGTAATTTATTCCTTTTTAACTCGTCTTGACATTATTATTAATAACATGATGGCTTCACTTTATAAACAAGTGGTTATTCATAATTATGTGCAAAAAATAAAATGTTTAACTGCAACAAAGGCAAAAGTTATAGTTTGCCTTGTTATATTTAAGCCAGCAACATTTTTTTTTATCTCTCTGAGATGATGATGGGCAAAATACAACAGAATATACAAACACATACACACAAACACACAGCAATGCCGACATCATGCTGTAGATGATAAAACAAGTTAAAGCAAGCTCTAAAAGTGAGTTTATTTAACCCCCGAGAGACTTGGATGTAGCAGAACATGCAACACTCCATTAATTACAGCGCAATGGAGGCTTTGAGAGGACACAGTTTTACCTACTGTTTGCTCATGATGCAGAGCTGAGCCAGCCGTTCGAGGTGCTGTGCCTGGGAGGCCTGCTCCGAAAGTTCCTCTGGGGTTGTCCATCCCGCGGAGCCCAGCGTAGCCTCCTCTTGAGGCCCTGTTACACAAACACAGGGCATGGAATCACAGCCGACCCGACAGCGCAACACTCAGTCTTTTGAGCTAACCTTGCTCCTCACTACACTCCTCTTCAACTGAAGAGTTTTAAAAAAATAATCTCCCCAAAAGCCTGGGTATCTGTCTGTATCAACCTGTCTGGCACTGCTGTGGACTTGAAGCCGGAACAATAAAGAGGAGCCAACTGAGGACTGGAGACAAGAGAGATAAGAGCAGGAGGGAGCAGATAAGGGAGTCAAACAACACACTCGCCACACCCCCTGGAGCATTGAGACACACGCAGAGTGACACACCACAAACAGCATGCAAGTACTGCACACACCGAGCACACAGATAGAAGAGCAAGATGCTTGGCTTGCAATCCATGCCACATCCAAATGTAAATAAATCATTGTAAGACGTACAGACATTAGTTTGCATTACAAAACCGACAAAATGACAATTACATCGGGGGGGCAGAGAAAAGAGAAAAGGGCACATTTGTGAAAGCACTAGGGAGGAAAAGAAAGCTGTAAGCTGTAGCTATAGTGCCAGCTCTGCCCCCAGAGAAGTCCAGCATCCAATCTGAATGAGTGCTGAATCAGGGGCTTCAGTATTCTGTAGTGACACACAGCTCGTAATGAGAAAGGGTGGCCATTTGTCTTCTACTCCATCCCTGATCTCCTCTGCTGTGCCCATGCTACACTGCGCTGCTGCCTCAGCAGCAGGCAGAGAGGCAGGCGTCTGGAGCAGCGGCAGCAGCAGGTGATGAATGAGCAGCCTTGCCATGACTGCTCGCGTAAAGCTCGACCAGGTATATTGTAAACAAAGATGGAGTTCTATAAAATGCGATGTCATATTGCCTTAACAACAACAACCAAAAAAGGATGGATTCCTTGATTTTTACAAAAGTAAAATTGGTGTGGAAACATGATGAGGTGCTGATTAATTGTTTTAATCAGCAGAAAATGCCTTTAAACGTAACTGATCCAGTCAAATCCGAATTTTTTTTTTTAAGCATTCGTTCAAGCAGTTAAACGGAGAGTTGAACAAACTTGATGACAAATTTTGTGCAGTGACAAGTCTCCCTGAAAATGTTCGGCAATTCGCTGAAAACAATCCGCTGTAAGAGTTGTGTATTTATTTTACAGCAGAGTACTGCCAGATGACGTGGTTTTCACAGAAATCTAAATTCTAAGAAATCACGAGGACATTCCAAAGCCAAACTGCTTCAAAGTGAACACTCTATAGGACACATTATGTGTATTCACATATATTCCCAAAAGTATTCCTTGATAGCATAACATTTAAAGTACTTGCCTGCGCTCCCCTGAAGAGCGGTGAGCTCGATCAATGCCACTTCATAGAACATTTTTTCAGCCTGTATGAACTGGAGGGCCTTCCCATCTATTTATATGGGTGAAGGATCAGTCTCGGATATCAGAGGGATTACAGACAGCTGCTTAAGTTAAAAACAGTCTTTGCTGCACAGCTCATAGACAAAACACTCTTTTCCCCTCACGTGCGAGGGGAAAAGAGACGAAACCTATGGGCAAACACAGCATACAGTTCTCCAGCACACACAGTAGATTAGAGGTCAGTCACTTTTATGCCAGTGCCTGCTGTTTTTTGTGGTTTTGTGAGCCAAAACATGTCAGACATTGAGTCTGATAATGTAGACATGTCACATTACAACTCATATCTCTGTTGTATTGCATTTCTTTGTCATTTTCCTTTGTGTAAATGTTTTTCACATGATGTTTCGGACTGATCTGATTTGGCAGGTTTTTGTTTCCATGAAAAGACGCTCTATTTTAAGCGTCCTAAAAATAGCTCGCTTGAAACATTCCACGCGCTTGGTTTTCATTCCACTGTAAAATGACACCATTGATGTTTGTCAGGTGAGTTTAAAGACCAATTGGGATGGAGAAGGCTTAAAATAAACCCAGGCGTGCCTGTTTAAATGTCCTATTTAACACTAGATTTGCTCTTTTCAGCACTGCTGGGAAGCTACATGCCAATAAATCCTTGAGGTAGTATAATGTTTTTCATAGCATATAATATATAATATTTTGTATTTATAATTTTTAGTGCTGCAAGCTATTGAAAAACACAAGCTAAGCCATATACAGAATTGTTTAAAAGTCTTAAGCATTCCCATATTTCTTTAGATTTTGCTCCACGAAACCTTCACATTTTTTAAAGTTGCCTTGAGCACAATTCCCCAGTCCTTCTGAGGTTCATCTCTGGACACTGGCTGTTTTTCACTCATTTCCTGTCCATTTTTTTTTCTTTCTTTCTTTGTTAAGCCACTTAACACTGAAGTATGACTGATTCGGGGGATAAAACAGTGTCATGTCTACACATAACAGATAAGTTAGCAAAGGACCAATTTTAAATAGTATCCTTAGACAGTTGTGTTGGGGATCTTGTCAAAACTGATGAAATTATAAACACAGAAAAGTACGGACAGATTTAGACACAACGTAGATCCATCGGGAAACATGTTTTCACATGCTTCAATAAACCTTTGAACCTACTTCCCATTTTCCTAGCAAAATATAAAGAAACATGATTGTGACATGCTCAAGATTTGGCACAGTACTGTATTTGCCAGAAAGACAAAGACCCACTACAATTAAAATCCTCAACAAAACAAAAGAACAGTTACTGAATAGATCTAAGATGTAAGAAATGCAAGAAAACATGTACTCCTGATTAGTAACAGGATGAGGGATGGTGACGGATGAATGTTGAAATGCTTTTAGAGGAAGTGCTTTTAAATAATTTAGCATGCTGTACAGTAGGAACTAACATTGGAACCTATTCTGAAAACCGAGCATTTTTATAGGTCACTGGAAAAGGATGATTGTTGTAGTGCTTTTGCTTTGATTGTATTTTTGAACAAGTCTAGAGCTCTATTACAAGATAGTTGGAAATACCTGTCACAGTTTCTGGGAGTCACCTGTTTAGTTGGACCATCTGTGAGGGAGGATGAGGGGAACAGCCGTCATCAAAGGTCACAGCACTACTTCTGTCTGCTATTTTTAGTCAGCCTGGACTATAACAATGCAACAACAGGAACCTCACACAATGCTCTCCTGGGAATGACCTCCATTCTCTCATCCACACTCACACACCCTCTCTGAAACTGTAATTGGACTACACTCCAAAACTCTGGGACCTTCAAAGGCATCTGATCACACGTGCGCTCACCTCAAGTGCACAACCTATTTTAGTAGGTAGGAAATTGGATTTTCCTGTGGAATGGTACACCGATGGAAACGTGGCTAATTTTGACAAAGTCTAGTCAAAGTTCCAACTAACTAACTGCACTTCAGAAATCAAGATATGACTGGATCTTTATCCAATATCTACCTTTATTGGAGGTTAAAGTCTGTGTGTGACACGCAGTATTCTTTCCAAGAAACACATATCAGTAACACTCATGAGCTAAAACAGCTTTTGGCTTTGAACAAAGGTCATTTGTGGACAGTGCCAGCTCTGATAACTGTACATCAAGCCTTAAGCAGTCATTGCACTGCCACTATGACTATCAATTGTACCTAATATAGTTTATTTGTCTGGACTAAAGCCAGCACAGCAGCAAGAAACCAATCCTGATAAATGTAGATTGGTTTTTCTTATCATGCTTTTGGTTAGCAATAACAGATGAGAAGACGCTGTCAATCCCGTTCTCATACAGCATTCGCGTGACACTAAAAAGTTCCCACATCCTGCTCGCAGTTTGAGCAGACTGACCCCTCACCTCCCCAGAGGGTATTCACAAATGCACCAAAACATCACTGCTTCAGCTTCTGTGATTATCATAAAAAAAATACTGAAAGACATGAATAGTTGGAAGCAATTTAAATGGCTAAAATGGTAAAATCTCAACGTATTATGGTTGCGATTATGTTATAATTTCACATTAAACCAAAACAATATGCTTCACACAATAAAATACCCAAATCTGACATGACACCACACGCTACTCATACTGACTTAAGGAAAGAGTGTATCGTATGCTAAAAAATTTAACCCCATCTTGGAAGATGACCCTTGTAAGTAGATACTTTTCCATGTTGAGAGAGGCAAACTGTAATGGCTATTGACAAAATGAAGCTCAGCAAATTGACCTATTTTGGAAAACGGACATTGAGCAGTAGAGCCCTGCTGAGCTAGATAACCTGAGCTGGCAAGTAAAGTGTTGGAGTGTCTCAGTAACAGAGAGAGGAGCCATGGAGGTAATATATCCTGAAACGTAACACCTCTCTATTATCTCTCTGTCCTTTACAGCTATAGTTTATAGAAGCAGTGAAGTGGCAATGCACAGGCTACTCAGCGCAGATACAGGTTAATTAGTGCTTTCCCACTCTGTTGTGTGGAGATAAGAGCCTACAAATCCTCTTAAGAGACAGACACACAGCCTGGGCTACACACAAAACATGTGGCATTTGGGGACAAATACCCAAAGACATCCCCTCATCCTCTCTGCTTTACATTGCTTTCTATGAAGGGTCTACACGGTTCATTGTGGTGGAATTTGACAAGCCAGCCTCAGTGACAATCATTTACACAACAGGTTTACAGAGCCGAACAGCCACTTTTATAGTTAGCCGCTTGCTAGAGGCTTGTAGGACAGTGACAGAAAAAGTGTCAGATCAGCACAGACTGACTTTACCTCGTTTTGTTAGTAAAGGATACAATTCTTTTCAGTGATGAAGAGTTCTGCAATCTGTAAAGCATTAAAAAAAAAAAAAATCAACAACCAAGGCACATAGTTAAATATTAAACAATTCACTTCCAACATCACACACGGGTGGGCGTATGCATGATGTCATGAGCTGTCAAAACAAATAATTGTGCTCTCCTCACAGCACTGTTGGGCTGGTCAACATCATGCCATGCATTCCAAAGTTCTGGAGTAAAGGCTATGTTTTGACATCAGGGACATTCCTTGAGGCACAAAGCAGAGAGAATTAAAACTGTAGCTCTACCTTTGTGGGAGGGTCCTCTAAAGCAACCCCAGTGTTTAATCTGCTAAGACTTTGGACTTGGCTGCACAGAGCCCAAACGTAATGCCTCTGATCTCAAGCATAACCCACACACAGGGGGGGAATTAACTAGATAATAACACTATTACTATAGACTAACAGTGCCAGTGTTTCTATGGACTACATTAGGTTTGAATTCAGCACCTCTAACAGCAGCATGCACATCATCAGTTCTACGGGACCGAATGATTTTACTGTGTCAACACAGAGACCCATGATGGACTGTGCTGTCAGGTTTGACATTGAATATGCTGAATGTGTCCTTTGTGTTGTGATGTTTGCTAATTTATGACGCTCAAAAGGAGAAGTGATGCAAATGTGTTTGTACAGCTGTGCAAATATATGGTAGGGCAGAAAATTTGTAGATGTAGGTAACACACATGTGAATTCATGCCGGCACACGTGGAAGAGAAATAAAAGACACAGAAAGACAGAATCTATGGCTGTGTGACATTTTGTGGGTGTGAGTATATCCAGTTCCCATCTGGCTCACCTGGTGTAAGCAGTTGGGCAGAGAGGTGAAGCTCTGCACATGAGTCAGTCCCAGCAGGCAGCTGAGGAAGCAGTGGAGGGCGGCCTGGTACTCCCCCTGCTGCTGGAGCTGCTGTCCCAGCTCAAACAGGCCCTCCCTCCCTCCGTTCAGCATCCCCAGTCCCAGCCAGAGTCAGTCCTGCCTCCCATCAGAGCTCCACCGGCCGAGGACGAACGTTCCTCCCTTCACCAGTTTGCTGAAGCACCACAGGTAGAAAGAAGCAGCCACACAGTGAAATGTTTTCAGAACGCTGCCGCTCACATGAATCAAAACAGGAATGTGACAGGAGGAGGAGGAGGGGCAGTGCAGCTTCCTCTCAGTCTCGTCTGTGAACAGTAAGTCAAGGACAGGTTGTAAGGAGCAGTCTGAGGGAGCACTGGCGACTCACACAGAAAAGATTCATTCCCCTCCCTCCTCCTAGGCTGCACCAGGAAAGGAGGACAGAGGAAGTTGGAGAGTATTTGCTGTTTGAGTGGCAGCGCTCTCAGCCAATCCCTGCTCTAAACATGTACAGTAGCTCCTCCAGCACACCGAGTCTCTCTCCAATCCTTGAACAGGGAAACTGCAAAGGCTGATGTTTTGATGATGAAAAGCAAACATAGTAGCACATGTATATTATCTACTACAGCTCTAAATATTGCATACAATTTGATTCAATTGGGTGAGAAGCTTCTTTTCTCTGATAATGTGCTGTGTGCAGTACATTATGCATATTTACCATGTGAGGAAATTCTGATTCTTACTGCCCTGCTCATGATTTATAAATGAGAAAAACATAAGAATTATGCATCAAATGCTGCGTTAGCATGTTTGTGGAATATAGTGCAACCAAGCAAAATTCTGTAATGTAAAGAAAACCGCAGTGGAAATCACAGGATCATTAGAAATAGCCATATAAGAGAAAACACTCACTATCCAAACAAGGACAACAAATATTTATTCAGGAGGTGCGCCTCCTACGGATGTTTGCTCTCTTACCTTAACACTCAACACTAATACGAGGCCAACCTGTGCCAACAGGAACGTACAGGATGTAGAGGTGTGAGATATGGCCATATCTTGATCACTGGATTATATAGAAGATCATGACTCTGAGAGCAACATGCCTACTGTCAGGCCATTTGGTCGTGAGCTTGGCAGGAGGAGGAAATGAATGGTGTAAAAGAAAGCAAATGGGCAGAGTCAGTCTCCATTAGTGTCCAATGCATCTTGCTAAGCAAGATGGGATTTTAATGGTTAGTAAAGCTGGGGAATGGGAGATGAGAAGGCATTAAACTCGCACTTTGGGTCAGGTGTAGAACTGTGAACAGTGCAAATTTATCTATAAGCTGTGAGGTGACATTATGCTGATGCAGGCCAACTTATCTCCTTCCTGCCCAGAGACCTGGATAAAGCGAACAAGTAATTGTGCTTGCTCTACTATCCTGCTGCACAGCCATAATGCAGTTAGACAATAAAGCAAAGCTTCTTATATGACTGAGTTAAAAGGCATTGGCAGAGAGTGTGGATCTCTATTTCAAAACTGCAGGCCAGCCACACAAAGTACACCCTTTTTAAAAATACGGTGTTTTTCTAACCATGAGAAAACTCCATCATCGTTAAATTATCAGGAAGCTCTCAGCCTGGGTAATGCCCACTACACTGAAATCAGTTGATGGGAGAAACAATATTTGAACAGTTGATGCTCTTGCAAATACTTCATAAAAACAGTAGTGATAAAATATAAAACACCATAAAACTGATATGCAAAGTTGACATCATAAAAAAACGTCTGTATACCGTGCTGCGTAATGTCTTTTGCATGTTGGCTCACTATCATGCTGTCATACTGAGATGCTGTTGGGCAATGAACTCTTTTTGACTTGCTCCCAACGCTGAAACACAGATCTTTTATTTACATCCTGCTCCAAACAACTATTTGTACATATTCTGGCAATCGTTTTGACATAGATATTGACTGATGGTTACTATTCTGCAGGGTGAGAATGGAAATCTACCTGTTATTGGAATATTGATTGCCTGTCCTGTGGAGTTGGTAGACATATACATCAGTGTGATCAGCAAACACAGCCCCCACTGCCCAGGGACACCAATACACCACACTAATATAAAGAGATGGTGAGCAGACCCTTCAGCAGACTGCAGAGTGGAATGAAACTGTCATTCGCAGATATAAATTTAACTTCAGCAGGTTATTGCACAGCAGTAAACTTTGGTATATTAAATTAGTGTTAATGGTTTGTGTAATGCACATTTGCAGTGTTTTGCAGGTTGGACTGGTTTATATATCACCGCACTCCCTCAGTACACAAGTGTGCAATTTGGTATGAAATTATGAACTTTACTGTTAATTATTAGCAGATTAAAATCAATGCATCCTTTATTTTAATTTTGGAAACCTATGCAGTCTTAGCCTCTCTGACTCATGCATACTTGAACTTTTCTCTGCGCGACTTACTGTAATGAGAAAATCTTTCACTTTTAAATAAAGTATTTGCTAGATTAATACATTTTGCTTTGTCCAGCAGGTTTGCAGGGGAACATTGCTGCTCTTGTGTCCTCCCATCATTTCTCAACACTGCGCATGACCCTACATCAGCATATACTATTTATATTTCCTGCATTGTGCACATACAGCTACTCTATGCAATTTTGCTATAGCCTAGAGGTCTCTGATATGGAATATTTTTGTCTGTATGAGTGACAGCAGCTACATCCCAAGCTACAGTATGCGAAGTCCAAAGATGTGAAGCCAAGACTAAGTATTCTTCTTGACAGGAGGCCGTCAAGATATCCTGCAGGACGGCAAGTTTGCACAAAACACCACATGCAATATGAAACCTTGGATCCCTTTTTAAAGATATAAATATTATGTTCTGTTCTGGATGCCTGTGGTCTGTTTAAACCCATCCGCTTTCCTACTAGTGCACCAGCATCCCTCAAAGATTCAGGCTTTGGCAGTTTAATAGGCTTGGTCCTGACACCCCCAGCAACTGAAAGGCAGTTTATGACCTCCATGTAATCAGCAGTAAACGCTGCCACCATCTGTCTCTTTTTACTCAATTATCTGACCCAGTGACTTTTACTGACAAATACTGTCCAGGTAAACAAAGTAACGCAAATCCCCCTGCTAAGATTCTGACACATCTATACATCATTTAACACGCATCAGGTCTTGCTCCAACTGTGCCTTGCACCAAAGGGCAACATTCATTTAGGAGAAGAAAACTATGAAGTATGTCTGCGACATTATCGCCTAAACGATCATAACTGGTTACTGTGAAAAAGTCACACATGTTACACATTCAGTCAAGACTAATAAGATAGAGCTTTATCTTAAAATCTTAATGAAACCAACCACTTAACTGGGTTTCTAATGACTCATCTCTGTCACAGTGTATTAAAATCACTTCATTAAGAATTCTTGATTAAAAGGAATGCCTTATATGGCATCTCTGGTGAGCTCATTATCTTTTGCTCTACTCTTGCAACCCCTAGTGGACAATCCACAGATGTAAAGCAATCTCACATACTCAGCACACATGCTTTGATAAAGCTTTGCAGAAAAGGATCACCAAATTTGCTCAAATCTACATATATTTTTAGAGTGTGAGTGATCCCTGCTCTCTGTCTCTAATATTTTGAGACAAACAAAGAACATTCAAGTATTAGAGTGATGTCTTAATTCATCAATCTTTTTACAACACCAGTCAAGATAGAAAACAAAAACCTGGGCCAGGAGACGTGTGCAGTCATCTGAAGGCACACATGTCTCCTTGCTTATTCACAGCCCACAGCATCTGTCTGCAAAAAGAAAAAGTGAAGGCTTGTTTTGTCTGTGTGGGAGGTAAATTACTGACAACAGCCAATGACAGAAGACTAAACTGACTTCTTAATAAATTAAAGTGACACTGCTATGATGTGACTGCTGGCTGTTTGAGATGTCGTCGACTCCCACTTGTTCTGTCTAATAAGGCTTCTTGATTTATCACATATAGGAACGTGGCTTTCCTCAAAGCAGTGTCTCCTCTTTTCCTCTGCAAGCTTTTGTCGTAGCTCTCTCTTAAATGCTTACAAAACATGATGTCACAGGATGAGACACTCACAGCTTACTCATTTTATCTGGGCTACAATGATGCAGACAATCACGGGATCTCTGCCACACTTCATTAGCATAGCCTTAATTTAAACCAACTGTTTGAGGCTGCATAGTCACACTGTTTACAGTGTATCAACCAACAAGCACTTAAAGCCTTTTAAGCATTTTGCTTTCCAGTTAGCTACACCAGCATAATTCAGAGCTGCACTGGGCATACTACAGTACAGGAAAACCATGATAATCCTATTAAAATCAGCTAAGATGCAGTTAGAAATACTGGAATGGTGGACTCATGGACTAGGATGTAAATGCCACGTTTACTCTGCATCAGCTGACAGGAGCATAATGGTAACAATCCAGTCAGGGGTTTGGTATTGTTGTGAAACAGGTCAATGGGTTCATGTCTGTGAGGAATTTAAAACAGACTACATGCCACCTGTGTTAACAAGTCACCTGCAGCCTCGCTGGTTTTGTTTCTGCTTGCCATTTAATCATTTTTCAGTGTCCCATGTTCCCCCTTTCTTCCTGCATAATCATGCAGGTGTGTGGGTTAGTCCATCAAGTGCTTGCAAATGGATGTTTTCTCTTCTTAACGTGAAAAAATAATGGTGAGGTCTGGGAGGCTTTCATAGCAACACTTTAATCTAACGATTTTCTCAATATGAGACATGTGAGAAGAGCACTTGAGCGCAGACAAGAGTCTAAATATGAATCTGGGAACCCAATAGGGACACTACAGAGTGGTGATGGCTGTATGTATCTGATAACTGTATTCCGTTTTCTCTATTAGAAGCTAAGTCAGAAAGAATGACTTAATAGTGAAAGCAAAACTTGTGTGTGATACTACATTATGAACATCCTTATTGAAGGATCAGTTTCTTTTTGCATATTACATAAGTCGGTTGCGAAGGAATTAAAGTTACTCGGGGAGAGCTGATTCATGATCCCAATAGGCAAAAAATTAATGGGTTGTTTTTGTTCCACTTCTCTACTTAGATTAATGAAAGTTGGCCAGGCAGTTAAAAAAAAAAAGTCCATGCAAAACCTTGCAAAATTTTTAAATGTGTATGTGAACCTTTCTTGCATAAAAAAGCATGACAGCATCAACTGTTTTAATCCTATTTTAATATAGCGCTGAGGAAACTTTAATGTGGTGAGGTCCTCGTGTATAATTGATCTTATCCACTGCCACAAGAGGAGCTCAGTGTCACGGCCAATCAACCACTGATGCAGGCAGCTCCAGAAATACACTCCTCACTTCATCTGGAATAAGGGGGTTGTTATGGAAGGGCAGGGAAGGCGAGTGACCAGCAGGGAGTGACCAAACACAGTAAATGTTTATGTGTCATTATCCATCCTTCAACAGAAGCGCTCCACTTTCATTCCAGACTTCCCTTTTTATTGTAGTCCATTCAAAACTGGGATAAAAGGCCTTTAAATTTAATTGGTTGGAAAATTTGGTCGTTTTGTTTTTGGTGGCAAACTGGTGCTACTGTACATAGTTAATCCTGGGCATTTCCAGCCATTTTACATGTGAGTGGTTTGGAAAGACTCAGTAAAATTGGCTCATCACTCAGTAGAGCTGTGAGTTTTCTGCTGATGACATTTCCATTACCAACAGGGTTTATAGGGTTAATACATTTATAGATTCCCATTTTCTTGGCCCTTTAATTTCTCCCTTTGCAACACAATTCCTAACAGTTGCACGTGAGGAAAGAGGACTTTATAGATTGACCATACAGTGAATCTATAGGCAGTGCTGACACAGCATTGTAATATGGCTGATATAGTCAGCTACGAACATGCAGTGTTATATTAATAGAACCCCAGAGAATAAAAGAGTTTATATTCTTGCACTCTTGAACCTGCCACTGAATGTGCTAATGAAGATATTTTCAGATAATGACACTGAAATGATGAGATCATCATAAAAATGGATTTTCTAAATGTATGGAGGAACAAGAAGAAAATCACTAATGAAAGCTATTGAAACCAGGCTTCCTGTTACTGCGTTATAGCCCAGTTTTCAGCTGTTCTGGTATTAACAGACAGCTCCTGCCACAAATGTCCATTAATTGGCAGTATTTGATTAAATTCTTGATGACTAGCTCTGCTTATGGAGGTTAATTGGTTTTGCAAGACACAGATGACATGATAATTTCATGGAATGGAGACAGCAGAATTTATTTATTTATCTGGGAGCAGACGTGTAGACTTGACAACTGTCGTATTTGAAACAGGATTATGTTAAAAAATAATACGCTTTGATGTATGAGTGAACCAACAACCTCTGCATTGGTGTTAATATAAGCAGAGGATCACTGGTATCATTGTCATGTTGAGAAATGAAGCTGTTGCAAATCAGATGGCACTTTGCTGCATTTATAATTCCATTCATTATGCCAGCATGGCTGAAATGCAGCCCCAAACCATAACATAGCCTCTAGACACTCTCTGTTGTAACTCTCTCCTGAGCTCCTCTGTGCACGCTGACCTTATTCTCTCCTTATTTCCTTCCTTAAGAATATCTTCTTGACAACCATCCTTCCACTGAGGCCATTTCTGATGAGGCTTCGGTGAACAGATGGAGAAACTGAAGGTCCAATTTTATTATATTTCATAAAGACATGAGTCTATGGCGCTTGAAAAGAAAAGCGTCTGGACTTCTTTAAGTCGCTTGAAGACATTTCACCTCTGATCCTAGAAGCTTCTTCAGTTCTAAGGTCAAATTGTGTCCCAAATTTAAGCCATATGGGAGTGACCCCCAAGAGGGACAATAGACCCCCCTAATGATCTAATGACTCTCCACCATTTGACCTTAGAACTGAAGAAGCTTCTCGGATGAGAGGTGAAACGTCTTCAAGCAACTTAAAGAAGTCCAGATGCTTTTCTTTCCCAGCTCCTTAAGACTACGATGACCTGGATGACTGAGAACCTTCACAGACATAAAGACATGACTTTCAGTTACTGGTTATCTGCTGTGGATAGTTTTTCTGGGCGTGGCCCTTCCCATTTTGTCCTTCACCTGCCCAGTTTTCCTTGCCCAGATTTTAAAGAATAAGGTGCAAAAATACTGTTTTATGCCTGTAAAATTGTTATCTTTGGCATTTTTTTGTTGATTCAACTAAAAATATAAGAAGAAATTGTGTGGATTTTTTTTTGTCAACATCCATCTAGCAATAAAGCACCTTAAGATACAATGTAAAATTGGTTTTTTGTTGTCTCTTCTGTGTCTCAAAAATTCTCTGAAAATGGTCAGGTACAAGGACTGAATTGTAATGAGAGAAAAAGCAGACAAAGAAAGTCCAAAGAAAAACTTTAGAAAGCCCAGAGAGATATTACTAAAGACTGGATAAAAAAAACAAACAAGAGTCTGGCTTCTTGGAAGCAAAATATGAAATAATGAGGGATAGCTCATTTTGCACATTAGTATAAAAAACATTATTCTCGAAACAAAAAGTTGCCTTAATTCACTTTACTATTCGTGCACTAAAATGGAAGTGTATATTAATTGTGGATCATGGGAAAATTTACAAGCGCCCACTCAGCAGTCAACAGTCATTGGAGGGACTTCTCAGCTTGGCAACCAAGAGAATATAAGACAGCCGACGTTTAGAAACTGCTGCATTTAAAGGGTAGAAAAGCTTACCATGGCACTTTGCTACATAAGGTAGTGCTTATGTCTCTTTGAACTGTAACATTAACAAAACAAAATTGTAGGAGATCTACACCTGATCTGCCCTGTGTTGATTACACAATAATAATTAAATTGGTCACCGAAAGCCAAGAGCTGCCGCTCCACAAACTGCTTATTTACAGAGTCATCAACCCCTGGACAATTTCATCATGGGAAATAAACAGCCAGGGTCACGTCCTTCACTGGTGAAATATGTCAACTCGTCTGTGAGGTACCACGTTAATAAAACATTCTGGCACAGAGACATAAAACTCAAATATTAGGTGCAGACTCACACACAAACACCAGCACTGTTTAGTCTACGTCCGACTCCAGTTAAACCATTTCAAGTGAATCCAGTTGGGATTTGACATAATTTGGACTCTTAGTTAAATGATAAAAAACTGTAAGTGTGTGCACTGCGCTCAAGTGTGCACACTGTATACAATACACAGTAAATTATTAAAAAAAATAAAGCAGAAAAAAAGCTACAGCAAACAGTCAAACTAACACCACATAAAAAAGTAAAGTAGTAGAAAAACAGAGGAGCAGACGATAAATAAGGTCTTGATTTTATGACACAAATCTATCTCTTAGCTCGAAATTTCCCCAGTAATTTCTTTTCCCTATCTTAAAGCTACTCCCTGTGTTATCAGCTTTGATGTACAGATAAGGAGATGGATTACAATAAAATCTGATCATAATTGCTTGTTGTTGAAATGAATCAGGTCGTTTATTCAAAGGGGAATGACAGCAATCATTGACATGTCGATTTTAAAGCACCTCCTATATCTTGACTGAGCTGAACCTAAGCCTTGCTCCCTGCTCCCTGCTTAAACACACCTTTTAAAAAAATGATGTTTTAACCGTTTTCATCTGGCTGTGACGCCTGTAAAAACCATGTCAACTAAAGACATTGTGTGTGGGTCTGGGACTCTCACGGGAAATCTAGTAGTTTGTTTGGCAGGAAACAGAAGGTGTAAACAAATGGAAGGCAGGAGAGGATTTACAGCTTCCCGATGCATACATCTCTGGTGGGACAAACCAGCATTCTCTACCATGGCTCATTCTGACAGGCCGCAAAGAGGCAGTCATAGAGACTAACCTGCTGTTCCTGTGAGTGCTGCGATGTACTGCTGAGCTTGTGTTATACAATGCAGAGGTAAAATGTACTAAAACTGCAGAATTACCTTCCATGTAGTAAATTTGGCCGAGGAAAAACATATGGCTAGCTGGAAACAGCTGGTAGTGGATTTGTGCCAGCTATAAAAGTTGAAATAAATATCCACAGCAGCCTTTTAATTTGTGTAACATGTATTTTTGGGGGCATTCCTCAGGTTAAAAAGTAATCCGTTACCTAGTTCAGTTGGCCATAGCAGTAATTGGCTTTAAAACAATTTAGGAATCTTAATTGTTCCCTTCTTTCCTCAGGTACAACTGCATTAATTCTTTGTGGCATAGATTTAGCAAGGTGGTGGGAACATTCCTCAGAGAGATTGCTCCATATTGGAACGATAAATCGGGAGTTTCAAAAGTGCTAATAATATTATATACATATACAGCAACCATGCCACATTCAAAATCCCATATATTTGTAATTTTTCTTCCAAATCCTGTTGTTGTTTTTTATCTTCATCAGGTCATCTTGACTTGTCTACATGCCTGAATGCATTGAGCTACTGTTGTGTGTTTAGTGGATTAGATATTTGTTGCAACCACCAGCTTATGAAGTGTACCTATCTATTTATGAACCACTCTTTCTGTAGAACCACAAATAATCATTTATTAAACACAAGTATACTGTAACATTTCTGTTACACATTTTAGGGAAGCTCAAGAAAAGTGGTGACTTCAAATCAAATCACTGTACACTGGTACAGCACATGTGTGTGAAATTCTTGTGTGCGAGCTTCACAAGCAACAGTGCAAAATACAAGAAACACACACACACACACACACACATATATATATATATAAAATATACAGAGGTCAGCAGTTTGAATATTGTTCAGAAGAACTGCCATATATGTGCAATATGGAGTGCATAAGTGTCGAAGTTCCGTTAAGTGTAAGTGAGGCATGTAAAGTGTTAGTGGTCACTGTTCAGCAGTCTGGTGACCTGATGGAAAAAGCTGTCCCTCATTCTGCTGGTTCTGGACCAGATACTGGAGTCTTTGATGATCCTCAGGCACCGCTTCCAGTTCCAGAGGGAAGTGTTTACACCAAGAAACTAACATAATGAATTACATTATTAAATTAACTTTAATTTAGTTTCACTTTTCATCTAATACCATATTTTGTTTCTTTACAAAGCAAACATATTACAGTCACAGAAGATAGAACGACTTACTTATATTTTTCCAGCAGGTCAGCATTATTAGATATCTCAAATATAAAGCAAAATGCTAAACAACATGACAACATGCACTGTGTTTCACATAAAATTAATATGCAACCAGTGATGCGTTTAGTGCTTTATTGTAGGCTCTCTTGACAATAAAGGGAACCTACAATAAAATAGTGGATATAGGAAATGTATTACTGTAGGCTAATAAAATCCTAATTCATATACATCCTGACAGTTTCCCCTCTAGGAGAAGTGCACTGGTTATACTGTAAAAAAAAAAATCCATGATAATTATGTAGCAATACTGGTTTTATTGCTACAGGATGTATCCCAACCACATGCTGCTTTCTATAATTTGAATGCCTTGCTGCTGTATTGTGAAGGGCACAGTAGAAACATATAGTCATGAAGAAAACAGAACAACCAATGAAAGAGTCAGCCTGTATGCTATTCGTTGATATACTGTGTAGAAAGCCATGAACTCACATTAATTATTTAAACAATGACTTCACTGACGTGACATACATAGCCTACATGCATTTCTACATCCCTCTTTTATTGTAAATTTTATTCTAAACTGTAAAATGTGCATCATTATTTTCGATCAATTTATCACTTTTAAAGCTCAGATGAAACAGTCACCAGTGTTCAAACTCAATAAATCAACTGTCGCTGCAAAGTTGTTAGCATACATCTTTTATATGTATTACCCTTGAATCCAGCCTGATGTATTTGGTTTTCTTGGAAAAGAAAAAAGAAGAGAATCACAGCTAAGCTTTCAGATGCTGCTGGCTATTTGGGCATGCTGATGATTGGAGCTCATTCTGACATACTCCCAGACACAATGTTAATGTGCTGATAATTAGCAAGTATTCAGCATGTCGCTTATTAGAGCTGAATTTAAAGTATAAACAAAGTTGATGGGAAAGCCACTAGTAATGTAGAAAACATACATGCATGTGTCACTTTGTTAGGTACACCTGTTCAACTGCTCATTTATGCAATTATTCTAATCAGCCAATCACATTGCAGCAAATTGCATTTATGGACGTAGACACAGTCAAGACAAGCAGCTGACGTTCAAACTGAGCATCCGAATGGGGAAGGAAAGGTGATATAAGTGGCTTTGAAAGCTGGTTTATGCATTAAAAAAAAATACTGATCTACTGGAATTTTCCCACACAACCATCTTAAGGGGAATGGTCTGAAAATAGAAAATATCCCAGGTTTTCTGGGTGGAAATGCATTGTTGGTGTTAGAAGAGAATGACCAGAATGTTTCAAGTTGATAAGAAGGTAATAGAAACTCATAATCGCTCATTACAACCAAGGTATGCAGAAGAGCAAGTCTGAATGCACAATATAGCAGAACAAACACTTCACACTTGTGAACAAGGGAAGATTGAAAAACATTGCCCTGTGTGATGAGACTCAATTTCTGCTGTAACATTCAGATGGCAGGGTCAGAATTTAGTGTAGAAAACATCACATTATTAATCCTGTCTTGTATCAACAGTTCAGGCTGCTGGTGGGACATTTTGGATTTAAATGCCACAGAGTGTTGTTGCTGACCATGTTCAACCCTACAGTGTACTTTCTTCTGATGTCTGCTTCCAGCTGGATAACCCATCATGTCACAAAGCTCAAATAATGTCAAAGTGTTTTCCTGAATTTGACAACAAGTTCACTGTACTCAAATGCGATGCTATCATGCCAATATATATAAATATATATAACACTATGTGACTGGAACTTTAAAGAAAAAAGGTGTGTACGTAATGTATGATGCAATCTCAAGTGAGGAAAACGAATGTCGGGAGCTTCTAAAAGTAATACGGTATTGCTGAGAAGGATGGAGCACTTTTCTACCTTTTTACACAGGATTACCCGGCTTGGGAAAACATTGTTTCTGTCTCACTTGATCTATTTTGTGTCTGGGGAATCACAGGAAACATCTCTGAGGTAGCAATCGGTTCACTAAAGGCAAACATCTGTCTTTTAGGTCACATGCTGGGCTTTAGGCTTTAGCATGTCTCTTGCTTCATTCCCCATTGGCTCTAGAAAAAAGAAGGGAAAGCTCACCACAACCTGTGCTTAACCCTCTGTGGAAGACCCCATTTCTGATCCCAGCATCCATCCTCTTGAAACTGCATCGTACATAAAGATCTCTGTCCTGGTTGTGCACTAAAGGTTGAAGAATTGCAAAATCCATCCCATGTTGTTTTTGGAAGCCTATTAATAAAAGAATGCAACATTTTCACTATTGCTGATCATGCCTGTAGGAAATCATGAAGAATGTCTTTCAGATTTGGCAAGGATTCATATGCTCAATTTTCATTTGGATCAACAATGATGTCACTTTTAAATTTGATCTTGCACATGCTGGTTAACTCAACAGTACACATGCAGCACAGCACAGGGCTCTGCTAAAAGCAGACTGGAAGTGCAGTTTGGTAGGGCATTAGGCCTGTTATAATTGCATCTACTGTCAGAGGTCGCAGAAGGCCAGCAAGTATTGCTCTGAATGTGTATTACTGATGAAGCCATGTGGAATGAGAGGAGCCCATTACAGCAAGACCCAGACAAGAGTGAAAAATGAAATGGCTTTTCAAAAACTGGGCCGCTGTAACATTTTGCTGGCATATAGCAGTGGAGTAACTGTGTCAGGTGTAGTGGAGGTGGGGGGGAAGTGGTGAGGAAGTAGGTGGCTCAACAGGCTCAGGAAAGATGGAATGATATGAGAGCAAGGTGTAATTTCCTGGGAGTTCCCCAGAGAATCTTGGCCTCTGGATGGGAATTGTCACAAATTGTAAATGCACTGTCTCTCGCTCCCTCACACACTCTCACCCTGACACAACCAGATTTCTATTTTGCACTTTTTTTTTTTTTTTTACTGTGGTAGTAATTGGCTCCAGCAGCAGCCACAGATGCTGGTTGGGAGAAATGGGGCAAATAAAACAAATCTAATTGCAAATAAGTTACCTGGTGAGTTCAGTTAGATATTCTCCTTCAGGGCTTCCTAGGAAGGGAAAAATAAGACACGAGGGTAAAGAGCTACACCTGCTGTGATACACCCAGCGCTGCACCTGCCACACCTGTTGGGTTAATTGGATTTCGTGATATGCAGCGAACACATTGTTGAATCGGATCATCTGCATCACCCAGTTATTTTTTTAATTTCCAAATTATTTTCCAGGCCTGAAGAGGGCAGACGTGCCTTCTTTTAAGCACGGAGGGTGGCAGTCTATCAAATCCTCAATGTCTTTCCCCCCATGTGACTGCAGAGATTTGTCAATTTATACAATATTTATAATAAAATAAAACCAGTGTCACAATGAGGGACATATATAATGAATGTGTTTCCTTTTCCCAGCTCTATGAAAAAAAAAAAACAGCTCTACAATTTATCATAACTTATTTAGAAAATTGTACACGTGTAGCTCTGCACCAAAGCCACATAAACCTGTGCATAACTGCATTGTCTAGGCCTTGGCAAACACGCTTCTATCAGATCCATTAGTTCCACCAATGTAACAGTGACAATAGCATGATAACTGCCCAGCAGGCAACAGCAATCAGGCGAAATAGAAGTGTATTTCTCTGCGATGTAAGCTATAAAATGCATCCATCCAAAGAAATCTATGTGTGAATGCGTGTATGTGTGTGTGTAGACACACATACACTGTGGCACATGGCTGGAGAGCAAAGAAAACACCTGTCTCTTATCTTTATGATGCCGCAGCCTCGGTGCTACACATGGACGAGGTTTACTACAGTTGCGGTTCCTTTCTGCTGAATCCTTTTATTTTCTGTTCAGAAAAGTTAAGAGTGCTGTGAAAAACAATTTCACATCACTGTGGAGTAATTTTGGCTCACTTTCCTTGCAGAATTGTTTTAATTCAGCCACAGTGGAGGATTTTAGAGTATGAATGGTCTGCCAAAACATCAATTCAACTCCGGGCTTTGATTAGGCCAACTCAAAACCTGAAATTTAATTTGTTTTGAGCCATTTGGAGGTGGACTTGCTAATGTGCTTCAGATCCCAATCTTGCTGCATAGCCTGAGTGTTCTTGAGCATTAGAGGATGAACTGATGGTTGGATATATTCCTTTAGGAATTCTGGTAGAGAGCAGAATTCATGGTTCCATCAATTATGACAAGTCCCAAAGCAGGGGATCATCAGGATGCTTTTTGGTGAATGAGAGATGAGCCTTTGTGTTATTTTGGGTCAGTAGTAGTTCGACTTTCCCATTGATGCCATTTTTGCCCAGTCTCTTTATTATTGTTGAATCATGAACTCTGACCTTGGCTGAGGCAAGTGAGGCCTGCAGTTCCTCAGATGTTGTTCTGGGTTATTTTATGACCTCCTGGATGAGTCATAGTTCATTTCATGAGAATGCTGCGGGAACAGAAAAGTCACATTCGTATTGGGATCAACTTTGCAGCTCAGAAATGTGCAACTGGAAGCAAACCATTTCTAGGATTTACTGTTAAGGAACTGCAGATTTTGCCAGTTATGGACTAATGGCATTACTAACGGCGTTACTTTATTCAGTAATTAATAATCTAACTAACTACTATTTCTATCGTTACAACATCATTACTATGAAGAAAATGCGGTGCTGATGCCTTACTTTTTGTCAACACACAGATGGTTGACGCTGTCTTCAGCTTACCGGGAGCTGGGGGTGGGGCAAAACAATCGCATGAGTGCTGCTGATTGACTAAGGAAGAATAAAGTAGTCATGGTGAACCAATCATATCACCAATTTAAGACGACGTAACAACAAGATGCTATATATCAGTTTTTAAATTGTGTTGATATTCCATGAGTCATGATAAAAAAAATATACGCAGTATTTTTTCCTGAATACTATTGTCACGTTTACTGTCTAAGGACAGCGCTAACAAGCACTCTGTTTACGACCAAAAACAAAAAACACCCCTTTTTTTATTGGTGGAAAAGCGTACCATGTCGACCAATCAATAAATGATATGGCAACATGGCCTTTGGTTGTTTAGGAAGAGGGGGAGGTTTTAGGTGTGACGGTGGCGAGAGAGCGAGTTTTGAGATGTGAGAGATTTGTGATGTTAAGCGTCTGGGAAGGATCTCAAAACTGGATTATGGAAGGCAGACAGTTGGTGTCGTAAACCACCGCCTCTGTTCAAAGATGGTCGTTCACAGTGACATAGATGGCTTCTTTCACTCCTCTTTCAAACCATCTGTCTTCTCTGCCCAAAATGTGAGCATTGGCATCCTCGAAAGAGTGACCATCGTCCTTTAGATGCAGATGGACAGCTGAGTCTTGTCCCATCCAGGTGGCTCTTCTATGTTGTGCCATGCGTTTATGAAGTGGCTGTTTGGTCTCTCCAATGTAGAGGTCTGAACATTCCTCGCTACACTGTACAGCATATACTGAGGTGTTAAGTTTGTGTTTAGGAGTTTTGTCTTTGGGATGAACCAGTTTTTGTCTAAGTGTGTGGCTGGGTCTGAAGTACACTGGGATGTCGTGCTTGGAGAAGACTCTCCTGAGTTTTTCTGATAAACCTGCTACATAGGGGATGACAATGTTGTTGCGTTTGTCTTTCTGATCCTCCTTAGTTGGTGTCTGATCTTCTTTTCGGTGCCTCCTTGCTGACTTGATGAAAGCCCAATTAGGATAACCACATGTTTTAAGAGCTTCCTTTACATGTGTGTGTTCCCTCATTTTCCCTTCAGGCTTAGAGGGAACATTTTCTGCCCGGTGTTGTAGGGTCCTGATTAGTCCAAGTTTGTGTTCCAGAGGGTGGTGGGAGTCAAAGAGGAGGAACTGGTCTGTGTGTGTGGGCGTCTGGTAAACTTCAGTGTTGAGGTTTCTATTCCCTTCAATGTGCACGGCACAGTCCAGGAATGGCAAACAATTATCCTTTGTGTCTTCCCTGGTGAACTTTATGTTTTTATCCACAGCTGATATGAGCAGTGAAGGATTCTACTTCTTGGGTTTTGATTTTGACCCAGGTGTCATCCACATATCTGTACCAGTGGCTAGGTACTCTCCACTTACAAGAAAAACAAAACAAACTAAACCTTTCCTCTTGGTTTTTGGAGTGACAGCAGCAAGAGAGCAAGAGAGAGAGAGAGAGAGAGAGAGAGAGAGAGAGAGAGAGAGAGAGAGAGAGAGAGAGAGAGAGAGAGGTGAGCTTTGAGATGTGAGAGATTTGTGATGTGTTTGGAGTATGTAGTTATTATGTTGTGTAGTTAAAGGTGAAATGTAGAGGTAAAATCAAAAGTAGTCAAAAACAGGCAGCTATACCCTGCACCCCAGACGGTTAAACTTTTTTTTTTTTACGCAATAGTTATGTTTCCTAATAATTAGTTACTTTTATAATATTGTAACTCAGTTACTAACTCAATTACTTTTTTGAAGAAGTAGATAGTAACTATAACTAATAAAGTAACTTGCCCAACACTGGAGTTTGCTGATGACAAAAATTAAAAAATGCAAGTGGACATTTTTGGAAATCCTACTGAGTCTTTCAATAAAAACTTGCTGGAAACAGCAGAAACAGGAAATGACCATCATCAAAGAAAAATCCTCCCTTAACTTCTGAAATAGTCTTCTTATAGAAAATTGTTATTGTAGGAGAATCGTTATTACAGGAAAAATATAGTGCAATTCTCCTATAGTAATATGACAGGAATAAACCATTTTCCTACTGTAATCACATTTATGTATTGTTAAATCCAGTGGAGGGGGGTAGATGGATGTCATTACTTTGTGGTCACCAGCTCCAGCTCTCACTGTAATAGTCCATAAAATTCTAGTGCAATCATCTCTCTTAGTACAGTAATGTTGCAACGTCTTTGATAAACAATGGTATGACTCACATGAGATGATACGTGTTGGTGTTGTGAAGCAAGATCGTCTTGTCTCACACTAAATAATAGCACTGGATGCCACTCTGTACTCCCTTTCATAGTGGGAATGAAAATGAATCAGGGCAAAAGATAAAAGCCTGACAAGCACCACAGTCAATCCCTCAGTTTAACAGCCAGAGAATTCACTATTGAACAAATGAAAGCGGGCTGCTGGGAAGAGGGGAATAGCATTATTGTGAAAAGGGATGACACTGTGTGAGCGGTTTGTGCATGTTTGTTGCCACTCGCACTTTCTCATTCACAAAGGGAAACAAAAAGGAGCCGGGCATGTGCTGAGAGGATAGGGGCTTTGAACACAGAGAGCCATCTTCAGATTTGACTGAAAAAAAACAAAAAAACCCCACCCTGGGTCTCTGAGGTCTGCTGCCCCCCTGCTCTGAGTGGAGTCATTCTATTATTCACTGCAGCTCAGCGAGTGTGTACAGATCTGCTTGGCAGTGATGCAGTGACTTATAATCAGTAAGTAAGCCTAGCATCAGCATTTCACAAAAGACGTGTTGCTGTCTCTTGGGCTGCTGACCTAATCGTTGGAGCTAGCAATGAGAGGAATAATCCATCAATGTGACATCATCTATTCCCCTTTGCCCAACACCTTCACCACAAACCTCTTACACACACCTACAGGAGTGGACATCAAGGAACAGTGACACCAAGATATGTGATCTGAACCAATTTTTCAAGGTCAGAATGTGAAAAAGATTTCTGCTGAGGTATAATCTTCTTTTCCTCCAATCAGGGCACCACCTGTTTACAAATCTCATCACAGACCCCCTCCCCTCATATGGAGGAGACCCCCGAATGACTCACCTGCCCACACAGAACACAGCCTTGAACACAGATCTAATCAGGAGATATACCCATCATTGATTTTCAGCTATGAAATTTTAAACAGGATTTAAGTGGTCTGAGGCGAGGAGACAGGAGAAAAGGAAAGAAATGGGATGAAGTGATCATGCAAGGAAATGAGAAAGATGCGCATGACGATGCAAGATCCACGACTCCCCGTCATCTGCATATGCCCAGGGCTCAGGTAGGAGCAGCCAGGATTGAAAAGTGACTTAAAGACAGCAGAAACTGTAAAAGTATATTTCTTTAATCATCATGTGCCTGAAAAATTTCACCTTTTCTTAAAAAGTAATAGCCATGATGGGATTTCATGGATTTTTTATATTACACTTTCTTAATTGTACTAAATGAAAATTCAACTTCAGGTCCTTGATTTCCTTTGTGAATGAAACCGCAATTAAATCAGATAAAACCCACCATGTGACACTATGGTGTGGGTGTGAGTGTGAATATTGATCTGTGATAACGCTGTTTTAAGTCGCCAACCTGCGTCCACTGGCTCTTGTCCTGTGACAGCTGGGATTGGCTCCAGTCTCACCGTGACCTTAAGTTGAGAAAATTAATCAATAACAGAACGAGCACCAGTTAATTATTATTAGTAGTACTATTTTTATGTGCATAAAATCTTCAGCTCGAGCTCATTAATGCCCTGTGACTGTTGCTGGTCTCAGCACGTCTTTGAGACAACAGAGGGATTAATGGGCAGTCGGCCTGGCTGCTGATATTACGTTCAAACAGAGACGACGGGATTCATCCCTCAAGGGACTTTCTAATGATGGACATTAAAAATAATTAACAAAGACAAAGCAGTCCTGCTTGAAATCAGCCCTCCTTAGATGCATGTTATTCTGTGAACTGCACTGAAGCTGGTCAGGTTTGATTATCACAAGATATGTTAAACATCATTAACAGAATTTCAGGATGGTGTCGGCACCGCGTGTTATTCGGCATGGATTACTAAAGCATGATCTACCATTTTTAAGAGGTTGCATATTCTTTTAATAAGGGTTAAACTGGTAGTTGTGAGGTGAAATGGCTCTTTATCTGTCTTAAAAATCATCTGAATTTTCTGGGTTCCCAAACGTGGGAAGTAACAAAGTATTTGTACTTCATTACTCTAGTTAAGTAGCATTTTCAGGTATCTGTATGTTACTTGAATATTTATTTTTCCTGAATTTGTTTTTTTTTTACTTTTGCTTCCTACAGTTTTACACAAATATCTGTACTCTTACATTATAAAACAGACTCGTTACTCACATGTCAACAGTATCATCTGTTATACTCGGGCGTTACAGTGGGTGGAAGTTGTGAAAGAGGACGAAGGATGAAAGGAGTGACAGTTTTTTAAGTGGGAGGTAATTTCAAATTCAAACACAGCATACACACACACTGTTTGTGTGCAGTTTGTCACACAATGTGTTGCTAGCTAAAGGCCGAGCTGCTCTATTTCACAGGTTGGAGAGATGGAGCATTTACACGAAGAAAATCTACTGCAGCTTACATTTGAAATGATTGTGAATTGTTAGTATTTTCCCCATGCTGAGCCACTAAACCGCTGACTGTGCTCATTTTACTGTTTAAGTGTGTCAGCAAAGTTACTCTGTGCAATGATGACAACAGAAAATAGTTAGTTTTAAAATCACCTTTGACTGCTTATGTCCACTATAACAGATTCAAACAAAGAACGTTCATTAGAATTATAATTTGAATAATATTGGGTTACCTTTGTACAAAAATGGAGAGTAGAATTGACCTTCAAAGAGCTACTTTTTACTTTCTTACTTAGAGCACATTTCAGAGCCTGAGTAAAAAGGTTCCTTCAGTACTTCAACTTTTATTGGACTATTTTTTAAACACAGGTACCTGTACTACTTAAGTAAAGAAAGTCTGTGCTTTTGCCACCCTGGTTGAATCACAGATTTAATTTGAATTTGCTCTAATAATATATAACACAGTATTTGGTATTTTGCAAACTTATTTTTCACTTGGTTTTAACCCAGAGGGCCATTCAAAAAAGATGGTTAACTCTGGATTCTCTTTTTCTAGTATCATAATGGACATGTCCTAACCAAAAATGTAATGATGCTTGTGTCTCTCCAGCATCATAAATAATATATTGCATGGAGGATTAGTCAATAAACACATGTTTTATGTCCAACATGACTAAAACAGTCACTGATTGTGTTCTTATTCAGTTAACTTCCAGGATTAAGCTCTAATAGATTTCTTAAATCATGTATATTCAAAATCCTTAGTATCCTTATCCTTATCAAAATATTGTTGTTGGAATAAAACCTGGCTATTGTATTTTTACAGAGAAGATGGGCTCACAGAAGTGGTTTGTGTGACTCTCACAACATAAAATGTATAGGCCTTTGGGGAGTGTTATTCAAAGTTACATGTCCAGTGGACAGCAGCTTCATATTTCCTTTAAGTCTCTTTTTGGATCCCACACTGTGTATGAATGTCAGAGACATCAGTCTGCCTGACTCTGGGGAGGAGTGGGACGCTGCCAGAGGTGCAGCGCATCTCTGGTTAAATTTCGTACCAGAGACGGAAAGAGGGAAAAAGCAGGGGGGCGGAAACCAGAGAGGGCTCCTTTTCCTCCTCCGGGTCCCAAAAGAAAGGATGTATTGGCACACAAGCTGCAGACCCCCTTAGATAATTAAAAGTGAGGTATAAATCAGTGTGTAAGCAGTAATCACACAGGCTCCTGCCAGCTCCCCACAGCGATCATAAATCTGAAGGAAAACAAAGCTTCAGCACTAACAAAGGCTGTGTAATCCCCATTGATTTGGGGTTGGATATGCATTTCATAGAAACCACATTGCCCCTCTATTGTTGAAATAACACATGTGTAGCACTTGGGTCATGGTGTTCACATTTACGTGGATTTAAATGGATCAAAGAGAAAGTAAATGTTCTTGTCCACAACTACAGAGTAATTTCAGTTCTAACAGGAAATGACTTCACTTTACATTTCTGACACAAACAGGAAAAGCCAAATGAAGACAGTGTTAGTCATCCTTGGTGTAAGTATGGAGGGGTGACTGAAGAGCACCCATCATGCATATATTGATTTGTAAAAAAAAAAAAAAAAAAGTGTGAAAAGTGTGAAAAATGAAAAGAAGTTATTGATCCTTACTGAAGTCATGCTGATTAAAGCTTGAGTGGAGAAGGAGGTCAATAATGGTGCACAAGTGAATGTATCCTGATAAGGTCAGAAAGAGGTTTAACAATACATTGAGTGGAAAAACAACAACAACAACAACACTATAACCACTAACTTAATCAAATTTCTTGTCTACCATTAATATTTCTAACAACAACTGAATTTCTATAAGTCCCTAAGAGTGATTTCAAAAGACGAACGATAATGTCGTGATCAAATGAAGCGAGTCAAACGTTTCTTTGTTCTTTGATTTTACCTGTTACTGAAAGAGAGTCAGCGACTAGGACCTCCAGCATCAGGATCAAAGCCAGCCTCATGTGTTGATCTGTCAACTGTAAAACACTATGCCCGAGGACTTATGCAGCTTATAGTGAAGAAATGACTCCCTCCTCCCTCTGTCACGCTATGAAATCAAGATGAAAAGCTTACCACCTTGAAATCTCATGCAACGAGAGGCAGGAGTTACAGGCGAAATCTGGTGAGAGTTACTAACTGGAAAACAAGACAGAGTCTCAACGTGATGAAAAATAATTAAAAGCCTGTTTTTATAAGCTGGCTGCTTTGGTGTCTGGGATGTAAAAGAAGTAATTGGATCCATTACTTTATAAGCCACATAACATAACCTCAAGCATCAAGCAAAGCTGGGTATTATTACAGCCAAACAGACGAAAACACACAAAAACCTTCACATCTAAGACCACTTGGCAATAATGCAGAGACGGATTATAGCACATTTGAGCTATCAGAACAAACATGTTTGTACTTATCCCCTTTCTAATCTACAGGGATCAAAGCTTGTTACTGAGATTACCTGCTAATCAGGAAAAAAAAAAAAAAAAAAGCTCAAGTGGAGCCAACAGACAACGATTTTATCCAGCGGTGTGTGTTCAAGACCTCATGTGATCAATAAGGCAGTAAGCGTACATTTAAATCACAGCGCCCTCTGTTCTTGGGTAAACATCCAAGTGAATGGGAAGAACAACAATAGTAAAGTCAGTGTTTTCTCAGTCAGGTCGACGATTTTAAACAATAATGACTTTTTAATGTGGACCTGTGATTACACTGTCACTGTGAAATATGGGTCTTCTTGACTGCATTGGAAATGAGAGTCTAAACGTGAATTACTACTCCAGCATAGATTACGGCAGTGCACCAGGTAAGGCAATCTTCATAAATTCAAATCTAATCTTAACAGAGCCAGCAGTGTCAGCCCTCCGGAGAAGGACTTTACCAAGGGGGACGTGTGGACAGAGGAGACAATGCCAGTGCTCAGTCTCTACTTAGCTAAGCTAAAAGAAAGGACCAAGTTTGAGATTTTTGAGGTTTTGAAGTTTGAGATTGCTATCAAGATAAGGAAACTCTCAGAAAGGATGTATAAAAATGTAATTTTAGGGCTAGAAAAAAATCCTTGACCATCATATGTCTGTTTCTGTATTATTTTCTTGCTGTGATGAATGAAAGAGACAACTTAATGAGCAAATGGAAGTCAGGTCTCAGAATTTGTCATGAATCTGTTTTCAGTAATTGTCCAGAATTATTTGTAGTTGTTCCTTTTTGTCCAGGATATGTGTCAATCATAATTCCTTTCCACATTAAGCAGTGACACAGCGGTGACAAATCACAGAGATGTGTGGTGAAGAAAAGCAGTGGCGTCTGTCAGCACTTTGTCAGGGGCTGCAGCTCTGGTTTATCTATTCCCTGCCTGCGACTACAAGTGATCACAGTTTGATGGCTCAAGCCATGCTGCTCACAGGGATATTTCTTATTCAAGTAACAATGCTGTCATTGACGTTTTCCAGCCTGTGGGGCACTGCAGTTATGATCGCGCAGTTCTTATTAGCAGCAGACATGTTGACAGAATTCCTTTCATTAAGTCAACAGCATCGATATCTCAGCACATATGTGAAGAGCAGCGCTATGGTTTCCAACACTTTTCACCTCAGCTTTAATTCGTAATATCCATTTTAAGTTTTAAAAGGAAACACACGTATGCAGCAGGTTTTGTACCTTCTTTCTGAGAATCTGGAATTTGAGCGAGTTCCTGTTTAAAGTTTAAATGTTGCATATAATGGGAGTTTAAATGCTGATAGCAACATTACAAATACAAAATGAGTTATCATAAAGGACTTATTTGACATGTAGAGACTGACTTATTTTCTAAGGTTCTTGGAAGGATTTCCATTTGGCTCTTCCTGCTAATCGACTATGAATCCATGCATGTCTTTCCCCGAAGAAGGTATATCTATTATAAATTACCCTTTGCTCCACTGATACATCATGCATTAACCTTTGCCAGCTGACAAGTCATTAACTGGCCTTGTTAACTGAGATGCATCGGCAGTATGAGTTGCATTTAGCAACCTTCAAATTCCAATATAACTTCAAATCCTCAAGGGCCTTATTCATTGGCTGCAGCAGGTACTGGACACAGAAGAAATGAAAACAGTTGGTGGATTTTTGGCACTTTCCGTTGCCCCTGGTCAAAGGAAAGCATATATTTCTAAACCCCCTCACCCCATGACACTGACGCAGTAAAAGGTCAAAGCCCCCGAGCGTGCCACTGAGCTGGCAGAGGATAGCGCAGCACCAGCTTTCATGCCTCACCGCTCCCCTATCATGTTCTCCCCAAGCAAACAAATACATTTGCATGTCATTCCCACCATGCAGACGAGCAGGAAATCACAAAGGACTTCTTACAATGGTGAATTACTGCATTATAGTGTGTTTGTGTGTGCGTGCGTTTGTACACTTCTGTAACTGTAAAACAAAAGGATATTAGAAAGAGATTAAAATAGGTGAGTGAATCTGGGTTTTTTTCTTTCTCTCTTTTTTCCCCACATGCACCGCATGGAATTGCACCTAAAGTGCTCCCTCTTTCCATGTTAAGGTATATTGGAGGAAAGCATTTTGAGAATAGGAAATAAAAAGCAGCTGAGTGAAAATGCATCTCGCTTGACTCCATCAAGCCCTCGCATGTCGCCATTATCCTTCTTGTGTATGATTCTCTGATGCCTCATACGCTCTGGAAAAGTGCTTCTCTCATTAAAAAACAATGTGATATCTCCAATTTCTAATTAAATAGGACATTATCTCAAAGACAAGCTGGAGTGGAATGAGGCCCTTAAACGAGTTATGAAAAAGACTAGCTGCTCATTGCCTAATCATGCTTATGTTGATCTCAATGGTGTCTACGCACTTGGCTGATACTCAGGAATAAAGCGGGGTTATTACACAGCTTATCTATCCAACAGAATGGTTTTGTTTTCTCAAGATCTATTAGTAATTTGAGAAGTGCTTCTTTGCAGAAGATAAAGCCCATGTGGTTTGTGGCATTTGATGGAAAATGAGCCACGGTATAAATAGGCCTTTGTTTTTTTTTTTCTCTCGCTGCTCCTAAAATGATTTTCTGCTTTATATGGTTTCAAAAACGAGCAAGTGTATTTTTTGACACAGCTCATCCTTCAAATGTATACAATTAATGAGTGGCAGGAAAGAAATTTCCAGTTACCTTTACTTAAAAGTGCAAATCAAAAAGAAAATAGTTTTAGCAAAGCAGCTAAGAGGTGAACACTTCACTATGAGAAAATACAGCACGGAGTACATCAAAAATCAGCTGAAAGCAAAAGCCGGGTTTGCTCTGGGTTCTCCTCCACATCCTCTGCTCTCTTCATCTATTATTGATTTAATCCTTGCAAAAGTATATAAATGTGTGTGTCAGTCAGTCCGCACAGGCATCTCAATGATGTCATTTGTTTCCAGCAAACAACCTGCTGTTCTCCGAGAGCAGGCGGCATTTACTAGTTTTCCAGGACGGTGCTCTAACACACCGTAGAAGGAGCATCCTGTTGCCACTGCATCTGCCCTGCTGACAGCGTGAGCAGCTCACTGGCCCGGATATTTTTCACGAACACTAAGTGTTTCGCTGTCAGCTCACATCACATGCATGATACATGATGACCATTCCTCTGTGTGTGTGTGTGTGTGTGTGTTTGTGTGTGTGTGTGAGCATGCACTGAGCACAAAAGGTCAGTAGCAATGGGTTAAATCATAATCTTAGAAAAACCAGTTGGAAAGCACAGGTACAACTGACATGCATGATATTTAACACTTGCTTCAACATTTTAACAGGCATGCTTTAAATTTATTTCATGAGATATATGTATGAATATACCATATATACCAATATACACAACATACCATAAAAAGCTCCTCTGATATGCTTTAGTGATGTGAGGGAAGCAAGTGTAACCCCTTCACCAACATTAAATTGTCCCATCTAGCATGCATCAGTGATTTAATGCTCTATAAAAAGAATAACCACCCTAAAAGGCACCTTTCCTGTCGCTTTGCCATGGAGCCGCGATGGCACTGCAATTCCTGGCCAGCGTGCCATTCATGAAATGATGACAAGGACACAGCCCAAATGACCAGCACCAGGGCTGTCTGAACCTGATAAAGACACATAATTGCACAGCCTCATTTATCTCTCAGGGTCAGTCCCATCTCTACCTGATAGGAACTTTCATGCTCAAAAACTGAGTTCAATTTCAGATAACATTGTCTCCAGCATTTCATTCAGCTGCTCGCTTACTGTAGATGTGCACGGCAATGAACCTGAGAAATAATGTGCTAAATGACGAAGGGCTTTCACGCTGTCACACCGGCTAACATCCTGAAAGATCAGGAAAGCTCAGCAATGTCATCATCTTTTCTCTATTACTCCTCCTGGTTTCATTTGCTATCTGTGTAAAACCAATGACTGTTATTGCTGTATTATGGGTTACATATGCGTCCCTTTCATTTAAATAAATGAATACACACGACCTTCTTTTGTAAACATCATTGCTACAAAGACTCAGATTCATAGTAGCTATAAAAGGATAGCAGTAACTAGAAGCATATGCAGTTTAAGGTTTAACACAAGCAAAGGATGCAGTGCCTTCTTTTCATTTAATATTATGTTGTTCACAAGAAAAATCGGAGCTCAAACATGACGGTTCTGTAACAGAAAAATACTCATCTTATGATATAGAAAGAAGCCAGCATTCTTTCACAGACACAAATTCTGAATGAGGAATTGCACTAAACCACAGAAGTGAAACAGAAGTTGACCCAGGTGTGACTTAGAATGAAGTTGCTATCTAATTTTGGCCTTCATGACAAATGTGCAGTGGTGGTTCATTTAGAACACATCTGTTTAAATCTCATTAAGGCTCAAAATGATAAATAACAAAGGATGTTATCACTGTAAGGTGAATGCCAGCACAGGCAGCTGTAGGCAGTGGTCTGTTAAGCCTCACTGCAGCAAACTCCAGGCAATGACCTCTCAACTGTGTGTTGGTGCCTTCTGGGTAGGAATGGGAATCAAGAACCAGTTCTCAGTATTCCAGTTCGTTTGAATGTTGAGAACTGTTGAGAACTTCAACAGGTAACAAACTGATGAGCTGTCAGCCTACATCCTCTGTTTCTACCTGTTCATGTTTCTACAGCAGAGTCGTGTTGATTTAAAATGCCTTTGCGCTGGTTTTTACCTTTGATATTGTGTTGTCGGCTTTGAGTTCATATCTAAATACTAAGAGAAAGATATGTGTGGCCTTATTAGGATAGGGCTTTGTGTTGGTGTGTGGGGCTGTAGCCTCAGGTTTATATTTTCAATTGGTAATTATGAGACTGTGTGTGTGTGTTTCAGATCATTTTACAGAGTAACATGAAAGTAACATAGTATAACAAATTTCTTTCTCTTGTGTGTAATTAAGTAATGTACTGCATTACTTTTAAGAAAAGTGTTCTGTGCAATATGTGTAATAGCTTTTTATTGCTTTACTTTTTTGATTAATGACACCAACACTGATCACAACAATAAGAGGAAATACCTCCAACATACACAAACATTTGACCACACAGCGTGTAATGAATTTGCATGAATGTAATGTCTTTGATCAGAGAGTTTGACCTCAAAGCAGAGAGTTTGAGGCCTGCAAATTTTAGAATGCTGCTGAACATAGCCATGATCAGATGAGCTTAAGTGGCTCTTTAAATGCCATACATATAAATTGTGCGCCCAGTAAACTGGTGGGTAATGTTAGCACATAATATTTTAATAAACCTTTACTATGAAACTGCTGTTGTTACTTTTTAAATGTTTCTAACATTTAGGTTTAGCAATGGGAATCTGTAAAATAATGTAGAACATGTATGGAAGCAGTATATTGATAAATTGTTCCCAGGTAGTAACTTCTAAGTTTCAAAATCATGACCCACATCGTAAATTTCTCCAAAGCTGCAATTTATATTCATAGAACCTTTAAAATGTCAGTTACACCTCAGGAGGCAGATATTCAAGTCTTATGAAGTCTCAGGGTTCAGGATCCCTTTACAGGTTTTATTTGACAACGGGATTATTGTAAAAATACAACTTAGAAGGAACAGCTGCCTAAAGTCAGGTTTATACCTGATTTCTAAGACACAGCTAAAATTTGGAGCCTTAAACAGTGTAAATAAAATATCATGATGTCTGGTGACCTCACAAACCGCGATCAGCTCATCAGCAAATTGAAATAATCACAGTGAGTCTAAAATTATACACAACTCTGGCAAAATGAGAATAATGCACTCGCTGCATCACCATTTGACAGTTGATAAAATGTACATTAAATGAACACCAAATAAAATTAGAAAGAGTATTGAAAAGGTAATATATATGATTATTTCATGAATGAGATGGCATTTTTGGAATTGTCTGAAATAATGTATCAAAAATTTAGAGCATAAAAAATATTTTAACTCTGTTAAAATTACATTTGACTCCATTTCATTTAATAATGCAATTTAGCTGCGTGACAGGCAGATGCAGGACTCATGGGACAAGAGATGACCTCAAACCAACTTTAATACTGGCGAATTTCAAAAAGGCAAAACAAGGTTAAAGCCAAGAGTTCAAAACTAATAAGCTGGGGGGGAAAACATGTAGCAAAGGAGCGCATAGCATTGAGGGAAGATGTGACAAGGGGAAGAGTCCGATGACAGTCAGCGTCAGAGAATAAATACACTCCAGGTAATGAGGGCAAAGGAAACGGGTGGGAACACAGCTGGGACTATTCACAGAGACAAGGGAAGTAGAACCAAACCCAAAAAGGACAAGTGAGAAGGGAACATGAAAACAAAACAGCAAATATCTAACGCAAATGCAGACCTACAAAAGTGATGCATAAAAAAAACACAGAGACAGGAGTGGGGGAACAGGATGGAAACATGAAAAGTAACCTAGAAACCTTTAACAATCCTGATCACAGAATTAAAGGCACAAATAGCAGACTCAAGAGCACCAGAGTAACATAAAAAAAAGACCAGAAATGATAGATCTATAGATGTAGAACATAATCCGTTCACAATACCCAAAAGAAATCAAGAATCTATAAGAAAACTCAAAACCCATTTCTCCACCTTAGTTCAGAGTTTTTTCTCAGTTACTCTGTAAAAGCTGCTCTAAGTTTCCAGTTTTGTAAACAGTATTAGAAAACTAATGATTAGTGACAAACTCACTGGCAAACTTTTGAGTTGTACAGCTGTTGTAGTGACACTTTAGCGCCTGCTGATGCAGCACTTTTGACTGCATTGCAATACAACTTAACGCCTCTTATCTGTCCACTAATGACATGAAATGAAACAAAACAGAGATTATACTTCACATAAACAGGAAGCTCTTCCTACACCATCAATAATGCAACAAAGCAATTCTCCTGAAAACGCATCAACGCACCGGAATTTGCTTCAGGTGAGAGGTGGTGGGCGTGCGAAAGTGCTCGTGTAGTCTGAATATTTTTAGTCACATTATCTACTTTGGCATGCAGCTAAACAGCACTACAGTGATAATCTTTACTCTCGCTGTAATAATGTCAAATGCACACAATAGCTTTTCACCATATTCATCTGAATATAAAATAATCAAAGCAAGCCTGGGGCAGATTCATGTAAAATTAGATGCATTTCCAAGTGTGTACTTACCATAAATGCAGTCACAAGTGATAGCTTTTCACCTTAAAAGAATAAACTGTGAGACAAAGAAAAGTTCTGACAAACTTACTTTCTAAATTTAATTCAGAAGCCACCTCCATGTAACACTATACCCTCAGTGTCAAGGTTGACATTGTCTTATGTCTCTTCATCACCATATGTGTAAAACTTCTTTTAAAAGAAGTACTGTTTCGAGATATACAAGACATTGCTTACTAATATTACACATTACTGCACTACCAGTTCAACCCCAAACACTCAATTTTCAAGCATCAGACATAGCGTTGTTTCAGCAGTTGCAGTAATGGGTGTTTTTACAGGAGGTCATGGATGAATCAGATTGGAGTGACATTGTGAGATCTCACTGTATGTGTGAAATGAAATGGAGGTGGATTGCGGCGCTATCTGTGATAGATTAACAGGAAGTGGAGGTAGACTGCCACACTTGTGTCTGGGACAGTCAGGTGTGAAATTAAACAGGACACAGACACGGCCGAGGACGGCGCAATACAAAATGGATCGTCCCTACTGCATGTATAATTGATGCAACATTTCAAGAGTGTGAATTCAAATATGGAAAAAATGCTGTGTGTGATAAGATAAGCTCTGGCTTCAGCCACACCTCTTCGGTCAACATTATGATCCACCTGCGTTTTGGAATTAGGATAGCCAATTTGAAGTTGAAGTTAAGCACCTGGGTGCATTTCTGTCTTTAGATTATGTGCGAGTATATCTGCATATTTTACTTTATTTAATGTAAACATGCTTTCCAATAAATTGCACAGTCCATCAAATTTATATGAGCATGATGAAAAGGGGAATTGTAGTAAAATAAGAAAGTCTTGTGGCCAAGGCAAAAAACAGAGACGGGAAAACATGTTTCCACTGTCAAACCAATTAGATCAACCCACTGATGCCAGCCCTGGGAAATGAGAGAAATGGGAAAATTGGATTTATGTGCTTAAAGCCATTGGTTGCTAGCACAACAGATGAATGACGATAAGGAGGAGAGAAAAATCACAGAGGAAAATGAATGTAATCCAACACAAAATGTAGGTGAAGATACAAGTCAGCTGTCAGTAGGAAAACACATTCCCCAGGAGCAACAATCACAATCCATATATCATACTACCATGGAGCTGTGTGTGTGTGTGTGTGTGTGTGTGTGTGTGTGTGTGTGTGTGTGTGTGTGTGTGTGTGTGTGTGTGTGTGTGTGTCCAAAAGGGGGGTGAATGCAGAGCACACTGAATTATTGAGTTGAATTTTCACGGGCTGAAGGTCAGTGAGGAAAGGGGGGAAAACATGCCTGATGAAAAATACATGTTTTCTTATTGTCTACAATACCAAGCGCTGAAATATCAAAAACTGCAGAGATGACTATTATTAGAGTCAACACTACCAAAATCATCTCCCATTAATAGTAATAAACAGTAAATATGAGCAACAGGATCAGAACAGAAACCTTGAGCTTCAGTCAGAACAATACTTCATATTAATAACACGTGTGGCAGGACTGATTGGTATTACTTACTACAAATGTGCGTTCATTAGGTATACTGTAGCTGTGAATTTTATTCTCCATTTGCTCATCATAACTGATATTTAAGGAGCTTTTGAGATTCATTAAACCTTTGTACAGTGGAACTTTATACCAATAACAAAGACTTTTAAACCAGGAGACATCTACTGTGGACTAATTGGATTATCAGTGGAGAATTAAAAAATGATCTCGCAGCTTTGCTAGTAGTCCTCAATGAGCTCTGTGCTCATAAAATGTAGCACTGCCCTTCTCTTATGGCCTAATTGATATTTCATTAGAACCTTTCTATTTATGACCTTAATGCTTTTTTCTATCACAGTACATGGCAGTGGTGTAAGCAGGACTCGCCGGGGGTTCCTATTCGATATATTGTCAGTTTCAGTATGGTTTTAGGATGTGATCTAATAAAAAAAAGCAAGATTTATTTCTTTACCCTTTGGATACTGGTTTACAAGAGCATGCAGTCATTAAACACATCTAGCTGTCCCTGTACTTTAAACACACACAGACACACACACATTTACAATGTGTGCACATTCAATTCTGGTTCTTAACTTAGAACAGATTTTTTTTATTTGCTTCTATAGGCAAATCCTATTTATGTTTTCTTATAATGGTAAATAGCTTAATAATATTATCTGCTAATAGATTTAGCCGGGCTGCGCTCAAGGTAATTTCTAAAAATGGCAATAATCTCATCAACTGTTTGGCCATTTTAATGCGATACAGTAAAACTGGTTTAAGAGGATAGATTTTAAATGGTTCATATTCTCAGGCTTCATTCATCAGTGCTTAATTTGATGTCATATATCTCCACCCTGGTTGGGAGCTTTGTCTGAACAAGTGATGGGTCTCCCTGCCAGACATGACACCAGCTCCAGCTGCAGACCCCCTCCACTCCATGACTTCCTCTTTAAAGCTTGATGAATGCTAATGGTAGGCACAGAGCTCGTATCGTGGAGCCAGATATGATTGTTGTGGTGCTGGATGGGGCGAGGGGTAGTGTGCAATGAAGGTTAACTGTTAAATTAGTTAATGGATTTATCCACTCAGAAGGAATCTTCTCTGCTTCGTCCTTCTGCACCTGTCCTGACTTGACACTTTGTCAGAATCATATTTCCGTTCTCATTAGTTTAATTTGCTTTGGGATCAAAACAGACTGTGGATTGTTGTCCTAATTAGGTGTCTATGGCAAAAAACAAAACAAAAACCCAACTACATGTGCAAGTTGCTTGGCAGATGCTTGTTTTAAGACGCTGATTCATGTTGCCTCACCTCAGACTAAGCAGGACGCAGTCCATCACACAGTAACAAGCCCTAAACTAAACATGTATCATTAAATGCAGAGGTCAGTTGCGTAATAGCTTGCATATAAGCAAACCCCTATTTTGTTCCAACACAGAAGACTTATGAGCACGGCTGCTTGCAGGGAGTGTCCACAGTGGCATTACGGTAGGGAGTAGAGCACAAAGCGTGGCATGGTGGATTTGCTCTGATCAAAGGGAAGGGACTTTGATGAATGCTATTCATTAGGCACACCCGAGTGGATTTTAGGGAGAGGACTTAGAGACATCAAGGGGAAATCAGAGGAAGAAAAGAAAATAGAGGAGAGATGGGGGAGAGAAATTAAGAAGTGGTCTTGGAGGGTTACACGAATAATATTATGCAACAATATGGAAACATATCTTCTCTACAGTCAAGCTCCTTTATGTTTGCGTTCAGTTTCCAAACCGGCCACTGGGTGGAGACAGTCGTCTTATGAGTAAAAGCTCCCTCTGCTCAACGCTTCATTTATAGTCCACACATTACTTTGACCTGTAGCATTTCCAGGATTAATCTAAAATAAATGGGGTAGTGTGTCAACGCAAGGAATTATGTGTTAATCCGAGGGAATGAATAATGGGCAGCCATTAAAAAACACAGTCACTCTGTGGGCAAAACCAACTGCCCTACAAGCCCACCTGACTGATTGTTTTATGGATGGAGGCTGACACACACAAAATGGGGAATGACAGATGAAGTCATCCTCCTCTCATTAATATCTACAACTGGATGATGAGGTTAAACTATGAATCCTCTGTCTGTGCCGAGGGCGCTGATGCACAGCGGACATGTGGCGTTATTTTGCTGGAAACTTTAGCTGTCGTGCTTTAATGGGGGTTCAGAGGCAGCTTCAGAAGAAAGGGATGCCAAACACCAATCGGGCTCTTGTTTTTGCAGCAGTAATGCACAGCTTGATTGGGTATGCTGCTCGCCTACATCTTTGCTCACAAATATTGAGAGAGAACCAGATGTCACAAGAAGTTTTCTGAGACACTGGAGATTCAATTCTGGAGATAGGAAAACTATTTTCAAATCCATTGCTTGGAAATTAAATGGACTGTTATTTTAAGATTCTGCGCTTCTCTCATGCAGTCAGCTGAGTTCCACCGCAATTCAATTTCACTCTATTCCCCAGGATAATCCAACTCAGCAGCTATACTGCTTTCTAGGGAAGAATATATATATGAAAAAAAAATAGTCCTAAAAGGATCCTGAATAATTGAAAATATATTAATGACAAGCATGCATTAAATAGATGGATAAGTCTGCAGATTCATTAGGCTTCTTTAAACATTCCTGTTGTCGTCAGCTGTCATAATGGTTATTTCCTCTTGACAGAAGCACATTAAGAGGATGTTAACATTGGCCAGTACCTCAGGCATGCAGCTTTGTAGTTTCTTAGTGGTTCAAGTTAGGTTAGACTGCACTCATGTGACCTTAAACCTCAACTTAGCTTCTGCTTCTTTTAAACATCTTGTTCTAAAAAGAGAAAGGACAAACGAGCACACAAAGATGTACGCTTGTCTGCTCGATGTCCTTAAGAGTGAAGGTCCAATGAAGACAGGGGAAGGTGTGAAATGTTTAATATCACACTCCTGTGATATGCAGTGGTCAGGTGATATTTCTTTACCTCATTGTGTGACATTTTCATTAGCTCTCTCTGCCTCACTTGGCTCAAAACGGGGGCGTGTTAAGCAAACAGAATGACAGGCAATTAGCTTCCCATGACTTCAGCTAAATTATGTATCAATTATGTGATAATGAGGAATTAGACTCATGCATATGTGGTGATGCCGGAAAAATTAATGCTGAGCAAGTGAGGATGCGGACAGCCGAAATGCAGCAAATGTGGCAAATGATCACGATGCAAAACAGGCAGAAATGCTCAAAATGAGCACTGGTTTTGAATTTTGGATGTTACATGGTGTGTGATATTTCAATGTCTGGTGTATAAATGGGGATACACTGTACCTAAGGAGTTAAAAGGAGAAAATTGGTGTCCTTAGAAGCGGTGTAATTTGCACCACAAAAGCTTTTGCTTTTGAGATGAATCCTTTATACGACAAAAAGGGAGGACCTGAGCCACTCTCGTCGGATAACTCTGCACCTCTTCATTATTCTTTATACGCACAATTAATGGAGGGTCTTTTTTTCCCTCCCCCTTTTTAAAGTCCATGTCACGAGTGATAAACTCCAGATGCAAAACGGTTTTGAAATCTGCTGAAGTGGTTTGAGGGATGGGGAGGGAGGGTCATAAACTGTGGAGATTTAAATTTGGATAGAAGATTAAGACAGCTAGGGTGAATGAGAAATAGAGACATCAAAAGAACGAGAGAGGAATAACAAAAGACTGACTGTAGTTTTTTGTGTTTTGTTGGACTTTAAAGGGTTACTCCTGGTCAGCATTCATTACACTATATCTGCATTTAAAATCATACACCTGCACATAGAAAAGTTAAATCACAACATATGAAATCTAGTCTGATTATATTTAGTAAAAAATGTTGCAATATGCCAGAAAACGAGGATAAATTAAGGTATTTAAAGTGGGGCTTTTTTTTGTACTTTGTCACTATAACCTTAAAGACTGAGCTTAAGCATCTACAGCACATGATCTACATTAACCTGCACTCACGGCAAATCTTGTCATAGTACTTGTCTGGAACAGAAATAATAGTCAGCGTTTTGACTTAAAAGGAACAAACTGACATTTTGTGAAATGCACCACTCTGCTGTCTTTCTCAGAGTTAGATTTGAAGATCAATATCTATTTCATGTCAGTCAGTACAAAGAAAGCTCTGGCACGTGTTTAGCCTAGCTTAGTACAAACACACACAAGGGTATGAAAACAGCAAATGAAACTCTATCAAAGAAGTCTCATAGCAACTTCAAAGTACAATATTTTGCTTGAGATGAAAAGCAAAATTATACTTTACAGCTTAAGAAGCTTCAAGTTTGCATTTCAGAGTTGTCCAAAAGGGTCTTGATGGTCACTGTACTTGTGTTTACTGTACATATCTTCTTACATGTCTTCAGAGACGATTCACTGATTTGAAAGTGTGCAAATGCTTTTGCAAGTACGAAAACATACTAAACTGTTCACTTGGTTTAATCTTTATATCGTGATGCACAGGTAATGCATATGTTTTCAAGCCTTGCTCCAAATAAATAATTTGATTTTACCACTCTTACAAAAAGGTAAATGTCTTTTTGTTTTTTTAAAGAAATTCAAAACAAACCTAAACACATATCAACATGAATGCCCATAACAAGTACAATCTTGTAAAAGAGAATTTTTAGCATGTACTGTAGAATACATCCATCACATGAAAAACAGCTACCTATGCAGGGTTGTTGGATACCAACTCCAAATTACGGGAAAAACAAAGTCTTCTCCCTACTTTCTGATGAGAAGCAATGTTCTTTGAAAATGTAATTCATCTCGAAATGATTTTGGCAACACAATAATGAAGCTCACTGGGTAGTGAATGACATGGCAACCATACACAGTCCCTGTTACATCTTTGAGACCAAGCACCTAAATTTAAGGCACTGATCCAAACATGAATGAAAGACTCATTTACAGAAACACAGTGATTGATCTATGATCTCAGCCAGGGAGGATATTTGATGGTTTCTTCTAGTTCTTCTTTTTTTAAATTTATGGTTTGAGCCATCCGCACAACCTTTGGGTTGCTTTACACTCATCACTTGTATAAACTAATTAATTATTTCATATAAGGACGACCTGTCCATGGTGTATCCTGCCTCTCGCCCTAAGACAGCTGGGTTAGGCTCCAGCACCCCTGCGACCCTGAAAAAGGATAAGTGGAAGTGAATGGATGGATGGATTAATAAGGACCAAATAAGATGATTACTAACTCTGTTCATTTTCCTTTCGGCTGCAATAGAAAAAGTCTACGACAGGAAGGTAGTAGCCTGCAGCTTTACATGTCTGGCATTTTATCAGATGCAAAAATCAACACAGCTTATTTAACAGTTACACCAACTTTCCGAATATGGCTAGCTGTGCTAACCTGTATGTAGGGATAATATGAATGGTTTATTGAGTGCTTGAGTGAACTTAAATTGTCAGTTTCTTCACTCCACAGGGCAGTCGAAGTACCCACTGAATGAAACACAAAGCTGCAGCAAGAGCAATAGATTCACTCTTCTGGTAAAAATCACTCTAGGATGGCAGGTACAGATAATCTCGAAAGTCGACCCTCCACTATTAAGGTCAGTATCCCTATTCACTGTGTTTTGTGACTGATATTTCAAAGATCCACTGATGATTTCACGAGGGAGCGAGACTGTGAAAAAAAAAACACTGTCAGTCAGGATTATGAGTATTATACATTTTGGAAACATGGCATCTCATTAAGTGAGCATCTTGAGAGACCACGATTAAGGCAACAGAGAGGGTACAAAAGAGAGAAAGCAGTGCCCAGCTACATCAAGTGATACCAGATCAGCAGATATTCCATTGCAGCTCTATAGCTAAATCTCTGTTGTATATTTCAGAGCTGAACTGCTGGTATTGTGTCTGCACTCATTCATTGGAGCGTAATCCCATATTGAGGAGTAATCCACAGCCTGAGCAGTCAAAGAGAGCTCTCCTTCTTTACTCAGCCAAGCCTAACTGAGGTGGCTGAGGGGATTTTACAGCACTCCCTGTTCTGTCTGAAGGGTCAGTGAGAGGTGAAAATAGACTGGAGTGTTCCTGAGTTCAATAAAGTGGTTAAAATTTACATACATGTAAAGCACAATGCAAGATTTCAGGGACAGACACGGAGGTTTCAGCAGGACGTTTTTGGAATTCTGATTGTTTGGCAGTGGTTGTGTGTTCAGCAGCGAACACAACGAGCTCACCAGGCGCACGTTCATGTAATGCATGCAAACCCACACATTCTCATTTCTAGGGATACGGTCACCTGATTGACTTGTTCTGCGTGCATCATTCATAATTTTAACTGTCTGCAAAAGATATATATTCTTTGGGGCAAATTCTCCACATCAGCACTCTGATGTAATTTCCTGCAACGCATGGGACATGCCACAGTTGAACAGCACCCTAAATTGCTACAGGAAGCATTACTTCCGAAAGGCGGCTTGCTAGCTCTCAGACAGGGCTATTAGTGCTGGAGTGAGCACAATGATACGGCGTCCCCCTGGGAGCAGGTGAAAAGAGAGGCTGTAATGATGACAGTCACCACCACTCCATCTATCTCTACTTCTGCTCAACTGAGCTGGCACGTGTAAGACACTAATCGAACATAGATTTGCATGTCCCCACTTTATTATAAATGTGCTACGTTAAACAAAAGAAATGATTTAATTTTAGGCTGTGCCCACAGCAAAAATCCAGGCCAATAACAAGTGCTCTGTTTTTAATAGCCTACACGGTATATTGGGTGACCTTTGTATGTGAAGTGACAAGAAAACACTGTCATTTAATTGCTTCAGACGCAAAAGCATCAAGTCGATGTTTTCAACAAAAGCCAAAAAATTATTATTGCATTTTTATTTTATCATCCAGATAAGCTGCTTTTTTTGTCCTACTGTGTGTAACAATATCTACAAATACACATGCTTACACAGAGAAACACCCATGACGTGCCACTAAAAAAAGTTAATTAGTTTTTTCAGAATTATCCACAGAAAGCAACCTGTGGCACAATGTGTCACTTGTGCTCATCCCTTGCTGCTGTGCCCCAGAAGCCATCTTTCCTTGCCTGGCAGTGACTGCTACACCTGCAACATGCACTGTCTGCCTTATCATCATTACCCAGACACCAGCGTAATAAACAACCACTAATCCTCTTAGAGCTGTACAAAAACACTGGCTCCACAGACCCATAGCACCATTAACACAGTGAAACAAGAACTCTTAAACAGTTTAATAGACTACTTATTTAACTTGCTAATGTCATTTAATTTGTTTATTTTCCAAAGAGAGTCATAATCCATGGCCAGTTAGGAATATTTTTGGCTGCAACGCTGTGGCATAGGACGGAACGATGAATTTTTCAGGACCTGCTCGCTTAGAAATTTGGAGTTAATTTCATGGTGTGAAACAATATCTTCTCAAAGCTCTCTCATAGCCTCGTGGGACAGTGCATCAGACACAAGTGTGTTGGCATTTGTGTATGTGCATGTGTGCATGCAGCTAATGACCTTGAGTGTATCCTGCATCTCTGCCACTGTCACCAGGCTGGCACAGTCTTTGATTGGATGTAATTAATGCTCTCACATCTGGCATGAGCTCCCACATCCCTTCTTAAATTTGGCTCTCTCTAGGTTTTCCCTCATGCTCTATATGCCCCCTCCTTTTAATTTCTGTTTCTCCTTCCAAAACCATACAGAGACCCATTGATTAGCTGACAGTATGTATTGCCTCTGGGTGTTGAAGATAGTCCCCATACCTCCCTCAGTTCAACTTACAAGAGGTTTGTGTGTCAGTGTTGATATGAGGAAGTCTCTGTCATTGTCACCTTGGATGATGCTTTGCTTTTGATCTGTTTTCCATGCTAACCCTGGCCGCTTCACTGTTCACAAGATGAAACTGGCTGTTTTCTGGCATTCTGAGCAAAGCCAGTCCCCTGGCAGTGATCCTTAACCGTTTGGCCACTCTCAGAAAATGCACATCACTTGCTCACAGGGAAAAGAAAACAGATGAAAATAAACAGTTGGCAAGCGAGGCTTCTCCCTCCAATTATCACGTTATCTTATGTGAACTGTGCTACAGACAGAGGAGAAAGAGGGAATAGAGGTGCATACCAACTTTTTATACTTTAATCAAATGTCAGATCTTCTCCAGTTTTAATTAAATGTATCTAAATTGCTTACCCCTTGCTAAATAAAGCCCCCTTAGTTACAGGTGCTTCACCTGTCAAGTTCTGATTTCTACCCTGGTTTGTTCGCATTAAGTACCTTTGTGATTTTCTAGGAAGAAAGGGATTTTAAATAAGCACTTGATTGTTTGATACAAAAAAAAAAATCCATATCAGAATATCTTAATACTATTTGAGCTAAGCAGCTAAACATGCTCAACTGCTTAGCTTAAAAAAATTGGTAGTTAGATTTATGTTTTGTTCTTCATACTTTCTTTGCAGATGTTGTAAACATTGTAAAATCCAAGGCTAAGTGAATAGTTAAAGATTGGAGGAGGCAAATTTGTAGTAAAGTGAAGTAAGGAGAAGCATCCAGCATATTTAAAATCCAAAGCAAACGTCCAAATAGAAACATATAAATCAGAAAAAAAAGTGAAAAGCAAGAATACATGAGAAACGGACAGAAAAACACAGACAGGCCAACTTGCAAAATTCAAAGATGACTAGACTAAAAGCGCTAATACATAACAGATCCTGCTATGTCCATTATAATTCCCAAGCTATGACTGAACAACAGTTGCTGCATTTGGGGTACAATGAGCAGTAAAATGTTTTCCTTGAAATACTATATTATTATTCCCAAGTAACTTTAATGGGATGTGTAAACATCCTTTTTTCCCCTCAGTGCAAAAGCATTCAAAACCATAGTAATGGCCTTAGGGAAAAGGCACTGGGTCAGGTTACCCAAGGTAAACTCTAAATGGCAACCCAGGGTTTAATCCAGCCTGTCACCAGCTCAGCTGTCAACACAAGTCTATTGAGTGCTGCCTACACAGAAATGCACCCTGCCTTTCTCCCCTTGCCCCCTCCATTTCTCTGGCTGAGGACAGAGACCAGCTGACTACCAGAGAGAGGGCCATGTCCAGCCATTATCACTCCCAGCATGTGGCCACATGCAGACAGACTGGGCGTGGAGCTCGAGGCGTGTTAAAAAACACCGTCCTTTCATTTCTGTTGCACACTTCTGTTCCTGTTCCTCTTCATGAATGGGAGAAAATAGAAATTTCTTTGCCCCACAAAGTATTTTTTTTAATATCTGGGGATTTATAATTATATGCAACTACAGAATGAAAACAAAATAAATTAAATATTGTGCTGCTGATTTTATCCTCCTTTTGAAATCCTAACCTTGAGATCTCATATTTTGCGAGCTGCAAGGTTCACCTGGCTTCACTGATATAGATTCATAGTGTTAGCTATATGGAGAAGGAAAGCTAATAATTTAGGGAAGATTGCATCTATGGATCTAGTCTAGTAGGGGGTCTTCTGTAAGCTTGTCTGTATATCTGGGTATCACTGGAGTTGGGGGATGTGCAGAGATAAATATTCAGCAGAGACGCACACAGGTGAAAGGCCGTCAATGCATGGCCGCATGAATAAACATCCTCCCCTGGTCTGCTGCAATTACAGCCGGAGTGCAAGTGGTTGAAGTAATTGACGCCCTAAAATGCTCTCAGAGCCACTGGACCAAACTGCAAATTGGGTTTCCACCTCCATGATAACTAGTGATGGTTTGGCCACTGGGCATATCCCGCTTCCTCTCTCTAATGGTGTGTTCTAGTTTGCCTTTAATTTGTGGTGGCATGCCATGTGTGTGCAGTACAAATTATGCAGTATTTGTATAAAAGTATGAGTAAGTGTATGACAAAATGAACTTACAGTTTATCACTGAAAAATAATGAGGGACGTTTTATACTTTGCAGTGGCTGGTTTATATATTGCTGGCTACTGTCGGGACAGCAGCTTGGATGTTTTGCTTTGGGTCTTATGTAGGCAGACACCAGGCCCAGCAGGCTGAGCATCAGTCCCAGTATGTGTGCGGCTCCAAGCCCACAGAGGCTCTGTGGCCCATAAAGAGGGCTGCTGGGACTGATAAGACCCAAATCTGCTGGGTCCCTTCGAGCCATATCTGGCCCTTAACAGCCATGACCTGCAGTCAAACACAAAGCAGTGTGAGGGTTGCAGAGAGAGACATTTGTCACAGATTTTCTAGGAATTCACAGAAATTTCTGATAAAAAAATAAATCACAGACATCAGCTTTGAAAATGCTTGGATTTAATGAAGTGAGTTAGTTGTGAAAAGACAGCAAAAAGACAGTAGGAATAGCATTAATGTTTCAGAGAGAGGAGAGTTGACAATTCAATTTAGGGACCCAGTCTTTTCTTTATCACCGAATGAGAGCTAATACATCAATAGCACAGAGAGTAATTAGAGGTTCTAGGCTATCCTTGGATGGATCAAGACATTAGCAGGCAGAGGCACAGGAAATGAGCTGAGTCAAAATCATTTATATTGTTCAAACAAATTGAAGCTGAAAGCAGTCGTCCATCGTGTGGCTCTGCATTGTTCTGAATTAATAACTAAATGAGCAAAAACCTGCATTCCCGTTCAGAACTTCCACAGTGAATGGGATTTCACAGCACATTGAAATAGAATAAATAAACCTGGGAAATTTAACTAATCAAGCCTGCTGAATTATGCAGTAAGGTGTGCTGCACACTCGCCATGACCTGCTACAGCAAAAGCAAAAAAAAAGACTTTCTCCCCCATTTTCTGTTTATCTGATTATATCAAATGCGGGACAAAGGATGGGCACGGACAGCTGCTCTGTAGTAGCCACACATCTAAAGCCCTGATGAGCCCCTATGGAGACAAAGATAAAACCAGAGCACACATAAAAATACAACATTAGCTATGTTAGGTTTCCAGCTTGCAGTGGTAATAATATAGACATAACATTAGGTTTGAGGAGCATAGCTGGCTCAGAAGCACGAGCATCACGCCACATTCTGTTTTACAAATGTCTATAATTAATGGAGCACTGCTAGCTACACTCTTGCCTACATAGTTTCTTAAGCATGTTTTGGCTGTAGTTTTTCTTTTGAAATGCTAATATGTAAAACTGAAGTGCGTACCCTTATGATCACACGGTACACCACAAGCCTATGTTTCATCTAGTCTACCAGCATGTCCACAAAATAGGGAAACTAACAACTGATCAAAAGAAGAAGGAGGCACATAAATGTAGCCAATCAGGAATACATCCACACAAGTATGCACACGCACAAAGCCAGTGTGTACATCATCTAACAAAGGACAGACATCTCCCCACGAGATTTCATTTCCAATTCCCACATGACACCCTCCTGGTTAAATGCTGATTGAAGATTATTTAATCATCTCTAAAGAATGTCTGTGCATATCTTAAACCAGCAAAGATTGAAATAAGATTCTGGTCAGGGAGTCTAATTATGGAAATCCTGAGAAAAAATATTGAACTAATCACTTGTCTTTTACATTTTCAAAGGAAAGTACAAGTTACATGCACTTGATTCAACTGGAACAAAACTAGGGATGTACATTATTAACTGGCATGCAGGAAAGTCTATACGTTCTTACACTGAGAGGAGTATTTTAAAAGATAACAAAGGAAGTGCTCAGCATCTTAGCCTGTGGCCGTCTCTGCCGTCTTTGCTATAAAGAGTCCAGAACTTGAAGGCTAAATGAGAAGGTGTTCTAAGTGTTCTAAGCTAATTGTACTTGAGATCTGCCCAATCTGTAAAAAACACTTAAACAATGTGTGTTGCAGATCTGTCTGTATTAATGGACACATTTCAGGGGGCCAGAGTTAAAGCAAACAAATCTGAACAAATTACCGTATTTTTCGCCCTATAAGACGCTCCGGAATATAAGACGCACCCAATTTTAAAGGAGGAAAATCTAGAAAAAAAAAGATTCGGAACCGCCCGTTTTATCGAGCATGCATCAGTGGTGACTTGTGTGGACTTGGTGGAGCCAAATAACCCGTAATGCATTGCGCAAGACCAGCCCGGTCACGTTCACCTGACCTGTGACATCATCGAGTACGCTGGTGTTCCAATTGCACAAATCGTGGGCATACTACAAGGATGTTATCTTTGGCTATTATACTTTTAGAAACAAGGGCAATGATGCCTTCTTCTTTATAAATATTGGTTTATTTTTGGCAAAATTTCACATACACAAAAGCAAAGTCCTCGGCAGAAAACCTGAACTTCTTGTATTAAAAGTGGAACTTGCACAATATATAAGGTCAATCTCCTCATCAAAAAATACTAAGGCTCTGAAGACTGTTAACATCTGTAACCATCTGAAACTGCTAAATTTATTTTGGCTCTTGCATATTTTTATTTATTTTTGTTCCTTTTATTTTATTTTATTTTATTTTTGTACTTACTTTTTATGTCATTGTCCCCACTACTTTCATTGCTTCTCATTGTAATACTACAATGTCATCTTTGTTTTTTCCTAACTGTATGTTTAAAGTGCGAATAAAGTTTATTTAAAAAAAAAAAAAGCACAAATCACAAGTCCGGTCTTGCCGAGAATGCAG
>VURO01006735.1:1270-12311 GCA_015108175.1 Pelvicachromis taeniatus
TGGTTTGGTTGACTGATACATGTTACAAGGTTGTACTGCACTCGGTCTTTAATTCTTCATAGCATTGTTTCAAAAAGATGCTAAAAATATTCCTCAAAGATTTTTTATCACTGTTGACATGATAGCATTAAACAGTTGCATTGTAGGCCTGTTCGTGCAGTCTTGCGCAATGTCGCTTCCATTTAGAGGGGTCAAAATAGTCATATCGGCAGTGAACATTGTTTCTTTTGCTGACTTCAAACTGCAAGGTGCTCTGTACAGTTAAGACATGTGAGCGTGGGAACCATGTTCCCTCACCTCTCCGAAATCACTGATTATTATTGGCTTCCATTTCTGTATCTGAGCACCCATTTTTGCTAAAGCTTCATCTGTTGCATCTTCCAGTAGCAGAGAGAGTTTAGAAAGCAAACTGCCAAAATACAAAATACTAAATGCCAGGTCAGGTCTTAGAGCACTACTAATGAGCTTCCTATCACATGTCTACTCTATAATAATCCCTTTGGGCATCATTTGAATCTACGAAGCCAATTTGATACTTAATATTTTGGACTCTAAAATTATGTCAGTACAGAATACAGGGACAAACCATAAATTGTATTAGACATTATTAGACAAAAAGAAAGCAGACATGGACCTTTCCCAGTCTACTCTACTTGCTGGATGGAGACAGGAAGATAACGCAGAGCAATGCTATCATAAGATACATTGCTCACGTAGGCATAATAGACTAAGAAGTCACTAAAGGATGACAGGATTCAAGTGAACATCATAAGAAACAGGCAATGAACTTAAATATCCATTAAAATTGATTTTTCATTTTTGAGTACTGAAAGGGACTAAAAAAGAGAGAGAGCATATTTCTTGCATGTCAGCTTCTCTTCATTGGCAAAGGTTAAATCCAGAATTGAACTTGATGCAAGGTGTTGAATAATCAGACCCCATCTTATCTTTAAGACCTCGTCACCCCAATAGGTCTAAGACTGCTGGCTTCCCTGTAGTTGTAGGGTATTAAAAAGTAGAATGGGAGGCAGAGCAGAGGTGTCAGGCCCCTCTTGGACCGATCTGGTCAATGGATTAATTCCTATACAGCACTTTATACAATATGCTTCATTCACACTTTTTCTATGAACATTCACAGTTGCTCAGTGATGGATGCATCTGTAATGTCCCCAGTCCTCAAACCCGACACCGCGGACACATGCTATGACGTCCGCTAGCTGTGTTTGTTTTATTTATTTATTTGTTTTTAAAATAAACAAATAAAGTGGAGTCTGGAGCACTGCTCCAGACTCCACTCTCTCCTCCAGGTGCCGGTGTCCTACTGAAATAAGGGGAAGTGTGATTACATGACTGTGACAGCCAACCTGACCCCGGCACCACACCCTAAACCATCTGCTCCACTGTTTCTGTAATGAGGAAGTTTTTTATTCTCACCGTCGCCAAGCACTTGCTCATTGGGGGTTTTCTCTGTGTTATTGTACAGTGTTTACCTTACAATACAAAGGAACTGTGATTTGGTGTTATATAAATATAAAGGAATTGAATGTAATTCAGTTTAATTGAATCACTCTGTTTACACATTTGCTGGCGTTTATACATTAATTAGATTAGACATGTCTAAACAATATAAACAAAACAAGAACCAAAGTGCCAGGCAGTGACTGTAAACAACATAGTTCATCCTTCCACTCTTCCTGCAGTCCTCCTTAATCAATGGCATGGCTAAACTGGATATGAGAGAAATCAAGTCTCTGCTGAGACACTAACTGAAGCTTAGGTTGGTCATAAGTGATCAATGATGTGCCATTACAGAATTTTATCCTGCATGAATCTTACTTTTCCTGTTCTATTCTTTCCAGTCTGCCTTTTTAATGCTTAGGCCTGTAAACGTGTCAGTACAAAGTCTGCCTCCACATCGTCCGTGACTTAATTTCTGTCCTTTCATCTTTCAACAGTATATTAACCTCCTAGGACCTGGCGTAAAAAATATGTGGATCTCATTTTTCTCAGAAACAAAAATCAGGAAATTATGAAAAACTCATATTTTGTTCATACATTAGCCGCACCAGACTAAAAGCAGCAGGTGCACTAGCAGGCTAGTAGCGCTAGCGGGCTAGTAGCGCTAGCGGGCTAGTAGCGCTAGCGGGCTAGTAGCACTAGCAGGCGGGCTAGTAGCGCTAGCAGCCGGGCTAGTTGCTAGTAGCGGCAGTGCACGGCCCGCCTTGACGACTTCCCTTAGCTGCCTTGTTCTAACATGCCAGAGGCTGTTCACCTTGGAGACCTGCTGCAGATATGGGTACAGGGCCAGCGAGAGCCAGCTTGCTAATCTAGTCTCTTTTTCGCGGTAATTCGTACGGCACTACTTTGGCTGGCGGACAGACATGTGACCAACATATCACTCTTTTCCGTGTCTGATCACATGCCTTTCCGCCAGGCAAAATGGCGGAACAAACCAAAACAAATCCTCTTACGATGTCACAAAAATCATGAAAAAGCCGCACCGGACAATAAGGCGCAGGGTTCAAAGCTTGTGCAAAAAGTAGCGGCTTATAGTCTGGAAATTACGGTACTCCTTACCTGGCTTGCACGGCTCTGAAATCAGTTACAATAAATGTGGCTTTCGCTACATGTGTGGAGGAAGCACTAGCGAGCAAACAACAAATCATGCTGTGATTTAAAGCAAGGTCAATAACTATTTGGACAGTGGAAATTTTTTTTAAATATTTTGTCTACGTACGAGATCAAAGTGTTCATTCAAAATCAAACAATCAACACGTGACTGAAGTCTTCTAGCTGTCATTCAAGCGGTTTAACACGTGTGTTATATTTGTGTTTTTGGAATTTCAGCCATTTTTATACACACTCCCCAATTTTGGGGGACTCAAACAAAAATCCCCACATGACAGTTACATGACAAACACATGACTTTCCAGATGAATGTAGATCAAACTGTTTTCTCTGCTTGGCTTGCTTTTCTTTTGAACTCACCACACAAATAGTTCACACTATAGTCCATTCAAGGAAAATAAGAACCAAGTCTTTATGCACTGAAATATCAATCAATCAGATAAAATAAGTTAGGAAACAATGAGAATAAATGTAAATATTGAATTTAAAGAGTGACATTCATGTAACTGAAAACACAGTGCTTGCTCACCTTCACTTACTCTATTAATTTCTATCCATTTAGAAACTCATTTTATCACACTTCTTCCTACTGTGTCTTAAATACTCTAATGTCATCTTTACAAATACTTGAGATGGGCTTTGTAGCAGTCATTAATAGAAACTAGGTTTTTTTGGGGGGGGGATCGTCCTTGAACACAGTGTTCCTTACTATCCAATTGATTATTTCTATGAACCAATTGCAAAGAAAGCACTGCTACTGGTTCTCTCCTCTACACCCCTGTTCTTTCCACATTCCCTACCCTGTCTGCCAGACTTTTCATGCATAACAATGAGAGGACCACATTTCTGTTCCCACCACTAACCCCTTTCTAAAATGTATGCAGACTTTCTTCCCCCTTTTCTTTCCTTCTCATTCACCAAATCCCCACACTGTATGGGTATTAAAATATTCGTTGCAACAAGGAACGAAAGCAAGAGAGAGACGGTGAATGAGGGAACGAGGAATGACACAAGAGTGTGTGCATGCTTATGACTGTGTGCACGATACAGGGATGTTGAAGAGTGAAAAGAAAGAGGAAAGGGAGATGGAACGTGCTTGAGACGGCCTGTTGGAGACAGGATGTTCGAGTTGAGGAGGCGGGGGGGAGAGGTAGAGAGCAGGCTCAAACCGAGCTCAGTCCTCCCTTGCTAGCTTGTTAATCTCCCTAGACTTGACATTTGAAAACCTCCACCCCTCTCTCCTCCCTCTTCTACTCTTCATCGCCCCTTATGTCCCCACACCCCCCATACTCCCAGCGCACTGATGTGTGTAAATCCAGCACTACCACTGAATAGACTAAACCTCTCCTTGGCTCTAAATCCCTTTTGAAACCTGGTAGGACAACTATTTCTCAGTGGTAAAATTCACCTTGAACAAATGACTCTGGCTTTACATAGACACTATGATATTGTAATAGGACAAATTATGGGCAATGGCATACAGGTCATTTATGGGCACGAGCAGTGTTGCCTCCAGGACGCAGTCATACTGCAAAGTTCTGCATGATGTAGTTTTCATAGCAAGACAGAAAATAATGATATGGATGATGGGATAGTGGATGGGAATTTGTCACACTTAGCTTTCATGCTAAAGATCAGAGTTTTCATCCACCAATAATCCAAACCGATAAATAACTTTGTTTGTCTTTTTTTTAAATTATTTTTTATGCATAGATTTGTAATATTTTTCAAAAATCTAAACCCTTGTCTAAAACAACATTTAAGACATCCGAACGTGCTGGCTCCTTTACTCAGTAAAGCTAATGTTTTGTTTGTTTTACATTTATTTGCTTATACTGTACACTTAGATTCCAGGGAGGTCGTCAACATTGAAGTTTAGCTTGATGAACAGTAATGAATGACGCTTACAATCTAATGGGAAAAATCAGTTATTGAAAACCAGTTTTAACTGTGCTTTATACATTCTGTTGTCTGTGAAGCATGTCAGTGAACCACAGTATGTAAACTCTCTACACAGTAGAATAGCAGCTGTTACAACCAAAAAGTCTGTATAAAAAATGGATGCAGACACTATAACACTGATTGCTGATTTGTTTACTACCAATCTGAAGTCCACAGTACAGGATCTTGACATATTGGGTGTGTTTGCTTTAGAAGGTGGCGCTTATGAGCTAGCATGGTCAAAGTGAGCAAGATGCTTTAATAATTATGATCTTAGGATTTGGCAAGTATTCGACACTGAACAAATGATGCATGTGTCTTCTCTTTTCAGCTGCTCCCTTCAGGGGTTGCCACAGTAGATCATCTGCTTTCATCTCACACTAGCCCTAACATCCTCACACCAACCCTCTGCATGTCCTCCTTTACTACATCCATGATCCTTCTCTATCACCTTTCTTTGCACTTCTCTAACTTTGTCTCCACTCCACTCAACCTGAGCTGGCCTCCTGATAGACTCATTCCTTGTCCCACTTGACCATTCCCACCTCTGCTAGCTCCGCCTCCTGTCTTTTTCTCACTACAACTATCTACAAACCACTCGTCCCACTACCCTCTTGTTAACCTTCCCTTTCACTGCTGCTATCCTTGTGTCACAAATCACCCCTGACATTCGTCTCCACCCACTCCACCCTGCCTGGACTCTTTTGTATACTGTTAGTTTCTTTGAACACTTGACCCCAAGTGTTTAAATTCATCCATCTTCACTGCCTCAACTCCTTGAATCTTCTTTTTTTTAAACACACATCATTCTTTCTAAGCATGTACCATATATCTTCTAATTGTAGCCCGGGGTGTTTATTCATAAAATGGTCGAAGGTCGCCCGGCTACTATTGGAGACCGGCGTCTATTTGTCGTGACATGTTTTCAAACCGGTGTTTATTAGAAACCGGCGTTTAAAAGAGACAGGCTACTAATGGAAGATATACGGTATGTGTCTGACTCTAAATGGCAATAACGACACACTAAAATCGACTTTTTATTTAAACAAAATAAAAGTATTAAGTTTTGAGACTATAAACTTACTGGTTTATAATATTCCATTTGAATTATTGCATGAATAAAACACTTTTACTGTCATTTTACTTTTCACAGCTGAAGGCTACATCACAATCCTATATATTGTCTATAACCAAAGACAAGTAAAAAACAAATTTATGCTGAAAGCATTTACAGACACGGTAAACAGAAAGATATCTAGAGTCACACACAGATTGTGAAAGGCTTAATGATAGGCAGGAGGATTTGGCCAGTTGAAAAGTATGATAAAAAAGATCCCTAATACAGTCACACATAGCCAGTATATTCTTCCAATACTGGTCCACAGAGACCAAGAGCACAAAACACAATTTGTCTTTTTACTCAGTGCCATCTCTATTGAAAATATCTTTCTATCATTTCACATCATTAACAATATGTGACCAATGTATTCTGGTATTACTTTACATTGATCAACTAAATCCAGGCATTATATGGAACAGAGGGTGGATGCACGCAGAAAGGACTATAATAGAAAAAAAGGGAACCTCAGCACTTTAAATATGGATGTAGTCTATCATCAAAGATTATACTCCCTCTTCATGCACATTTCCTTTTAACTCTGACAGAGACTCTGTAACAGAAACAGTCTGATCCCTGCAGTCAAGGACAAATTACAGTCACCCTTTTTAAGTTTCACTTCATTACTGTTTGGTGTCACTGACATTTCACTTTTTTTAAATACTGGCTGTCTCATTTGAAATTAAAAGCTGTCATGTGTTGTCAGTGTATTGCTCATTACTTGTGAATTAATTTACAAAACCAATTGCTGTTAGTCTGTTGGCACAGCTAAATTACAGAACAACAGAAGAAGTTTAAAAATGCTTCGCGCAGTGCATACAACTTTGGGAAATGTTTAAACGTAAAACAAACAAACAAATAAAATTGATAAAGGGTCTGCAGGAAGTATTGATGTGCAACTTAAACAAAATAAATCTATGTTACCGTATATCTTCCAATAACCACCGGCCTCTTTTAAATGCCAGTTTCTAATAAGGTTTGAAAACATGTCATGACAAATAGACGCAGGTCTCCAATAGTAGCCGGGTGACCTTCGACACGGAAGTCCCTCTGCGCTGTCTTCTTCTTTTCCTTTTTTAAAATTTATTGGCGGTTGGCAAAAAACTGAATGGTGCATTACCACCACCAGCTGGTATGGAGTGTGACTGGAACGTCGCTCAAAAAAAAAAAAAAACCCCTCTGCGCTGTTGTCAGTCCTCCCTGTCTCTCACTCGGCCAGCTGTTTCCAATCATTTAAGCTGGATGCAGCGACCATCGAAGTGGGATTATTACACTGAACTGGAACTGTCGGCTAGCAAACCTGCTAACTTTTGCTTCCTCTTGAGGAGAGTCGGGCGGAGAGAAGTTTCGGGGAGCACCACTCCTGCACTGGTCTACCATAGACACTCATGAGCAAAGGAGGAGCACAATTGGGAACTGCATTATTTGTAAACTGTTGGAATACGTTTTGGAGCACTGTAAGTAAAAGCACTTTTCACCTCAGTCTAAAAACCGCGCCTGGGTCCTCTTTCCCTCTCACTTCCGTGACAATTCCAAGAAGGGAATAAGAGCAGGTCTCCAATAACTGCCGATCTCTTTTAAACGCCGGGCCGGCCGGATAATTTTTTGAATAAACAACTGGGCTACAATTGGAAGATATACGGTATCTGTGTTTAGGATTTTATAACAATATAACAACAATAATTAATTTAATAACATTCACTGGCTTAGTTTGGCCTTGAGACATAACAATGTTGTTTTTTTTGTGCCAATACAAACCCAACATTCCAATCCAGAATTGAGAATGTGAACTTTGTGCACAACCCTGCTGACATGTAATACATTTTCTTTATGCCATAAGTCATCTGCGCAGGAAAAGCAAGAATGGTTTATGTGAGTGGAATTTAAAGAAGGAGTGATCAGAGTCCTGCTTTAGATTCAATCAGCTCAGTGCTATGGTGTGATATAAGAAGTGGCATTCAGATTGAAATGGTCCCACAGGTTTTATGTGTGCGCACGCACGTGTGTGGGTGTGTGTGAGAGCAGGTGTGTGTGTGTGTGCATGCGTGTTTCATCTTCAGCGCACAATGACCTGATTACATAATCATATGTAACCGATCTAGCAGACACTGATGCATGAATGTTCACTATAAAGTGACTGCAATCATGTGACAGCACATACGCACATGCATGTTTGCATGCTAGCATACACAGCTGTCAGGCACAGCGCCAGTTACATCAGGTGAGGGACTTCAAATGTTATTCAAGTATATAATTTTACACTATATCACAAACAAAAATAGTTGATAATAAAAATAATAACATCACTAATACTGGCACTGCCGTTTCTGAATAAAGTTACAGATTGAATCACAACTGCAAACTCAGCGTTCTGCTGTAAATTGAATCTCCCCAAACTGACATATCTTGTCTTTTTTTTCTTTTTCTCAACATAAGCCAAGCCAGTTAAGTTACCTTATATCCACTCACTGTATATTCTATTAGGTATATTTTGCTAGTACTGGCTTAAAGCCCCTTTGGTCTTCAGAAGTGTGCCTTACTTCTCTGTGGCATAGATTCAATAAGGTGCTAAAAACATTCCTCTGAGAGCTCCATATTGACCTGACAGTTGCTCTAGATTTTTCAGCTGTACATCCATGATGTGAATCTCCCATTCTACCACATCCATCACAATCAAGAAACTAGCTTGAGATGAATTGAGCTATGTGACATTGCTCATTAGCCTGCTGAACGTGACCTTCAGAAGATGTCTTCATAAAGTTATGAACATGCTCAGCAGCAATACCGAGATAAGCTTTGGCATTTAAACAAGCTCCACAGCATTATTATAGCCCAAACTACCCTGAACTTTCAATAAAAGCAGGATGGATCCCGGCTTCCGTGTTATTTCTGACCCTACCGTCTGAATTTGGCAGACGGTAGGGTCTGATGAGGATATCAATCCTCATCAGGCCAGAAGTTCTATTGTTGAATTTTGGTGTCCATATGAATTGTAGCTTTACTTTCCATTTCTTAGTTAACCGCAGTGACAGTGTGGTCTTTTGCTGCTGCAGCAGATCAGAGATGCTCTTCTGCCTACCACATTTGTAACGAGGGGTTATTTGAGTTACCGTTGCCTTCCTGTCAGATCAAAGCAGTCTGGACATTCGCTTATTACCTCTGACATGAGCAGGGCATGTTCACCCAGAGAACTGACGTTCACTGGATTGTTTACTTTTTTCTCTGTAAACCCAAAAGATGGTTGTGTGGGAAAATCCCAGGCGAGCAGCAGTTTTTGAAATACTCACACCAGCCAGCCTGGCACCAACAACATTGCCACATTCAAAGTCATTTCTTAAATGACCTTTTAAAAACCGCAAAGAACCGCAAGGTTAAATATATATATATCATAAACTACACAATTTCAGCATGGTGACCCTGAAATACCTGATGTGTTTCACTCTCAGTTACCAGCAACAGTGTAAGTGCAAGATAGCTGCACTGTTCAATAGTGTGATGCACATCAAACACTGTGCATGCCTGGCTGCAGCCGCTGGTTCTATTTATTTTTTTTATTTCTGCTGTCAGAATACCGTATATCTTCCAATAGTAGCCCCGGCGTTTATTCAAAAAAATATTTGGCCAGCCCGGCGTTTAAAAAAGACAGGCGGTTATTGGAGACCGGCTCTTATTCCCTTCTCAGACAGAGTGGACATTTTGACTTTCTTCCTTCCTTGATAGCATCTGATGGCAAAGCATTTTTGACACTAAAAGGTATTTACCGTATGATTTACTGCAGGAGGGCGGTAGCCCAGATGGTACAAAAAGAGTAGTAGCGTACGGAAAAGGTGGTGGGTCATTGGAGAGCGGCGTTTACTACTGACCAGCGCTTAAAGGAGACCGGCTACTATTGGAGACCGGCTACTATTGGAGAGCGGCGTCTATTTGTCGTGACAGGCCACTACTAGCAGATATACGGTAGGAAGAAAAAAAAAGGACTAAAATTCCAGCTGAAATTTGAATATAATTTTTGAATTTTTCTGAAAACAGAGAATTGTATTTTCCCAACTTGCAAGTACTAATAGCATTAACATATACATTATTGGTTGCACCACTAGGTGATGGTACACACAGTCCTCATCTTCCAGATTTAACACCATTACTACTAAACTGAGCACAAAGGTTGTTGATTTTTCTCTTGCAGCCTATGTATGGTTTTTATCTAAGGCAGTTGGAAGCCAGCTGTCATTCACTTAGATAACTTTCCTGACCACAAGCACACGGACAAACACAGGACCACCCAGGGCCAATCATTTACTGTGTGTGTCTGCATGTGTGTGTGTGTCGGTGTCAGTGTGAGTGAGAGAGAGACAAGACAGTTGTTTTCCATCCAGCTGAAGTCACTGGCCCTCACCCTGAGCCATCCATCACCAGACAGATAAAGATAGAGATCTAGCCAAACATAGAAAGAGACATAAAGAGAGTCAAGGGCTACTAAATGCTTGGACAGAAGGAGACAGTAAGGGAGGCAGAGGAGTGAGCCTGAATATGAGACAGAAACACAAAACCAACGCGTGAGAGTGAAGTTACACAACGGTTTACCAAAGAAGACGATAAAAGAGGAGATAGCGAGACACATACCAAGAGAAAACTGTTTGTTTGCATGACCCTTCTTCAATGTGGGGCCGTGCAACTGAGCATCAAAAATGTTTGTTTTATAATTAAGAAGTCAAATGCCAAGAATTCTTTCAGGGACAAGCTGTAAAATATCTCTCATTTGTGTGTTATGTTCCAGCTGGGGACTGCAAAAACAAAATGTAGGGGAGAAAGGAAAGAAGGAAGAAATCATCTACAGTATCTGTGACAGTATTACAGTTTGTTTCCTTTGTGTTTGTTTGCGTTACTTAGCGCTGAATCACAGCACTAACAGTGGTATCAGTTACATGAGAAATTAAAGATTTCAATAGATGATCCGAAAAGACAAACATCAGATTCAGTGTGACTGAAGTGATTGGACCCAGTATATGTCCCCATAATAACAAAACACCTCAATCCAATCCAAAATATTCCTCACGTGATAAGTCAAGGATAGTCTGGGAAAGTGTCTTCACATTTATGTATCTTGTTTTACTGCATACGTTTGTTGGCCACAATCAACACTGATCTCGTCACTGTGCCTCCTCAGAGACCATTCATTGTAGCACCAAAGCCCCGGTGCAGATGTGCACAGTGATATAATTTACTACTACAGAAGAGGAACGCTTTCAAGGAAATGTAAGACTTTTCCCTGAAAAATAGCATTTGAATACGTGTGTGTGTGTTTTTTTTTGAAGGGGGGGGGGGGGGGGGATTTTTTTTTTTTAATTATGAAAAAAT
>VURO01006735.1:12331-28264 GCA_015108175.1 Pelvicachromis taeniatus
ATATCTTTTATATGAGGAATAGACAATTACATTCTTACAACCTACAGAGGGTCTTGAATTATGTATTGTAGCCTTTTTGTTGCTAGGCAAACGAGTGCTTTCAAGTCCATTTACACTGAGCCTTTCATAGTTAGTCAGCCATACAAACATTTCATTAGCCTAGTTGAACCTCCAGGAGTTTCTGAAGGTCTCCTGGAAACCTGTTCATGATGAATATTTCCACTTTGTGGCATCTTCTGTCATCTTTCGTGCCGAAAAGAAAAAGGGGTGAAATCAGTGAAACAGGCAAGAATGACAGTTATCACCTGTGATGATCAGGACGGAGTGTGGATATGAACGTTTCAAAATTAGAAACAAATCTCAAAAGTCATAAAGTTGTCTTACATTGTCTAATTTTACTATGTTTTTTGTGTGTGTGTATGTGTGGAGGGGGGGGTTCTTGTACACTCAATAAAATAACTAAAATATCTGTTAAAGTTTGTTTGCTACAGGAAATGTCTCTCATTTTGTTTCCAGTCCTAACATGTTTGATTAGGAAGCTCGTCTAAAATAGGGGCGTTTATCTCATCGTCGCTGTCAGCGGTGAACTGAACAGAGATACCACCGTGCACAGCATGTTCTGAAATTTGTGTATAATTATAGATTTGAACGAATAAAGAATAGCCCCAAAGGCTGTTTTAATCCTGACATTATATTTGAAATGACTGGGGCTTTGGCAAAGTAAATGATGCAACTTTTCTGGGGCATTTTCTCGACTCATCTGTTGCTGGCGACACTGTTGTTGAGAAGCAGACAGCCGCGGTTAAAGCAACCCGTTGAAAAGTGCTTACTGAAGACACACACAAAGCTGTCTGCCAGAAACACTTCAGGTAAATGGGACACATGCACATTGCTGCTTCTCTCACACCTCGTGGCACTTGAAAACAATATCAACTTCTGATTCGATTTTCCAATTGACACCCATACAATTCTGGCATTTTTCCTTTAGCAGTGGCTGTCTGACATTTTCTCACAGTCACTGGGTGCAGTGAGAGGGATGAATGCTAATCATTTCAACACTGCACTGGGATCGTCTGCGTCTTACACAAAATGTCGACACAAAGATGAATTTTAATGGATCAAAATGAATAAAAATGGCTGATTTGCTCCTGCAGCCCCACATTCTGTTTCTTTGTTTATACTTAAAGCTTTCTTGAGGGTCTGAGATTTTGCACAGAGGCGTGCTCTAATGATTTCACATTGTCCTGTCATCTGATCAGTGGCCTGTGGCAGGCTCATGTACCCAACATGCCACTTTTATTTATATACTTATTTGTGGATGTGTGTGTGTCAGAGAGAGAGAGAGAGAGAGAGAGAGGGAGTGACTTCTTATGAGGTTCTACACGGCAGCTTCATAACTCAACCAATTCCAGTGGGTGGCTGTGTTATGCTATTGTGTTACAAACATGACAAATCGCTAACGCACTGCTCGCTAATTGTCCCTCGAGCCTGGAATACAAGCGCTTGTTGTGAGCTAATTGTCACCCAAAGGGAATGCCCAAATCCGCTGAAGTGAGTTGAAACAATAAGCACGTGGCTAAAACACTGTTATTAAAGGCAAATCTATAATAGATTACTTATAACCTGAAAACAAATTCGAACCATTAATACACAAGGGAGCTAATAGATTTTTTTTTTTTTTTTTTAAAGCTCTTAATATAATGCAGCTGATTTGATTGTACTGACCCTCAAAAATTAATTGAAGTTGAGTTCAGCTGAACAGTTTCATCTAATTTGCACTCTCATTCTAGTCATCTAAAGTGGCAATTAAGTGCTGCCCACTGGGAGATGCCTCATTGGAAGTAGGAACGGTTGACTTCAATACTTTGTTCAAACAAAAGCATCTTATCTTTAACATAACCCCCCAATATGCTGGATTCCTGTATAAATCTACCCACAGCATCATTGGGAGGGATTCGGTATAAATGTCATGTTTCTGAGGAACACCAACCAGTTCTGATTCGTCGAGATCAACGTGGGTTATCGAGCGTAAGAGTGCAACTAATCTTTTAAATGTGACCTTTCAGACTTATGCTTTATTCCCCTGTAGATTTGTCTATTCACTTATTACATTTTAATTGTCTAATCTTTCCCCTGGGTGCATCAGTAAGTAGCTATTACATGTCCCTTCATTTCTGGATAATACATCAGTTAAATAGCCAACAAATCCCACACAAGCACAAATGCATTAAAACACACATAGAAACATGATTAAAGAGTATAACATGAAATAACTTAATAGAAAAAAAGACTTTTCTGTGAGTTTTTCATTCCTCGCCGTTTTAAAGTCAGTCTTTCTCACGCTAACGTGGTCCTCTCTCCTTCTTCTTCTTCTTCTTTGTGGAACTGTTAGTTTTAACCCAGAGATGTCTTGTAGCTTGCTGTTCTTAATAAGTGGGATTGTTTATGCATGTGTGAGTGTTTGAGTGTGTACAGTTTGGCAGTATCTTGCTGTTAGTTGCTCTAGATGTGAGCCTCAGAAGGTTCATGTTATACAACACTTCATTAGTTATTCTTTGCTACAGCATCCCCCACAGATGTCTGCCGTGGTAAAAGTCTAATTCTCGAATTAAAGAATAAAAGAAAACCACGGGATTAGATTGAGAAGATTTCTGCTTGTTTGGATGCCCAGTTTGCAGACAAAGCTTTCAGCTGATATCAGTATGAGTCATCACTCAGTCACTTTATGTAGGGAGAACACTTTCTCAGTATAAAATCAATGCCATTTTATTATTCAGACACAAGACCAAAAAACTTTGTCACATGGTTCTACATAACGCAGACGGCCAAGGCACAAGGTAGTGTTTCCACAGGTGGTGCTGTAATCATCAAATCTGCAGACAGGTCCATCATGTGATTGACAAAGACATTTAGAATCAATACACCACCACAGGATGTTTTAAATCAAACAAACAAATCAATGAATTAATATGCAGACTTCCAGTTTTAATTCAAGGGCTTCCATTAAAAAAAAAATAGCATTAACAGTTTAGGATTTAGAGATGTTTTTCTATATAGCCCCTCATTTTCAGAGCCTCAAAGTAAATTGAATAAGCTAAGATAATTTTAAATATAAGAAATAGTTTTGATGTACTTTGATGACAATCCTTCATCAGTGACTGCCTGCACTACCAGCTCAGATGGACATCACCAAATGCTGCGTTTCTTCCCTTGAGATCCAGTTCTGCAGCCACCTCCAGCTGCTGCTGGTTTGTGGATCTGGTACTGGAAAGCATGCCCCACTGAGCTGAAATCAAATGACTTTAATGGCCACTGAAGAATATTCTTTTTTTTTTGCCTGAAGAAATTCTTGGGTTACATTTGGAGTATGTTTTGGGTAATTATTTTAACATGCTGACAATGGTATGCCTACTTCCTCAAGTACATTTCATATTGTTAGATGTTGTAAAGTTGCTTTTCTAAGCAGAAATTTATTAAATTGGACAAACCTAAAGTTTTGGGGGGTTTTATTTCAGCCTAATGGCAACTTTCCTTGCTCAACAATCAACTTCAAATATTGTGCTGCTTAAATTATTATCTTACCTGGCCACAAAACTGTTTTCCAGTCAGTCAGTTATTTGGTAAATTAATTAAAAGTCCAAATTGTTCATTTTAAGCTTCTGAAAACTGAGGTTTAAACTACTGTAATTCATAAACATGCACATGTAAAATCCCTGCATTAAAATCTGCAGTTCAATCAAATCTTGCCTATTTGATTTCAAATCCACTGTGGTTGCGTACACAAGCAAAACCAGAAAACTGTGTCTTTAGACAATAAACCAACAGACCTAACTGTGTTATGTTCACTGACACATGTTTAAGATATGACTTTTCTAGAGCTCGTGTAGAAATTGTGTGATTCAGTGGGTCAAGCTGTAGCTTCAAAGTGACATTTACCTACAGAGATGAAATAACAGTCAGATGTTTTAGTTGGAGCAGTGATCTGTGGCCAACAACACAGGCCGGAACTTTTTTTTTCCCTGAGTTTCTTTATTTGTCTTTTAGCGGTCGAAGCTGTGTAAAGAATTCAGCTTGACCACAGGTATTAGAATTGTCTGTCTGGGAAAATTGTGGGTGGGGAAAGCGAACAATTAACATCTAAGTGCATCTGAGCAAGGCAACACACCAGTGCAGTTGCTTAGAGGCCAGTAGGAGTAGGCGGTAGTTACGCTGAGCAGTCCAAAGGGCAGCGATTTGCAACTTTACTCTTTGCCAGGAAAATAAACTGTGTTGTAGAGAAGAAAGGGCATAAATGTGCTGCAAACTAAGTGTTCATGAAGCGAGCTAGCCAGAAAAACAGAGAAGCAGACAGTTTAAAGGAGGAAGCGTAGCAGCTCTGATGGATATTAGGATGAGGGATCAAGGTGCCTGTGTTTACTCAGTCATTTGGTTTGGTTTTTTTTAGCAGCTTCTCTCACACATATGCAGGCATGCTCCACTCAGCCATCAGTGAGGGATAAGATAATGACAGGAGATGGACGAAGAGAGGAGTCCCGCTGTGAGAGGAGATGCAAGAAAAACACAGGAGCGTCTGTGTGAGTGTGTGTCCTGTTTGGCCTGTGCTCAGCAGGGGGCTACATCTAAAGAAAACACAAGTGTTTTTCACACATTAGCCAGTAACATACAACACACACACACACACACACACAAGGAAGCACGGGGCACTTTCACACGTTAACTAGCCTAGTGGAAAATCAGATTCAAAGGAAGTTTTTGCTAGTGTGAGGGTTACATTTCTGATTAACTTTTAAGTTAATCAAAGTTGGCTCTCAATTCACTTTGGTGTTTTTAAAATGACCTAAACTATTTTAAAAAAACGGAGCATCCCCGCTGAAAATCCAAACACACCTTTCACATCATCGAACTGATTGACAGATAGTGTGATAAAAGGACCTGTGGGTATGTGTGACAGCTTAAAGGTGGGCCTGTTTTTCAAAGCTCGCTCACCAGTGTTGGCAAACACTGAAGAGTTTGATTTTTAGCTGCTTGTTATTTATTGATGAAGGCAAAGAAAATCTCCCCTGAAGGGGAGAGTGTCCAGGTCTTAGCACGAACCTCTTTGTCTCCAGGCTATTTGTGATGGTGGGATTCATAAATACTGACTTGCACTTATGTGCAGTGATTTACAGTGTCAGCTGAATGCCTGAAAAGCAAATTTGCTTACCATCAGCTTAAGTGCAGCGCAGTCTTTGTAAGCATAGCCTTGACTTGAGCAGCAGACTGCACTTGTGCCCTAAAAGTGGTAGATTGCAACAGATCCCACAAAAGTTAATGCGGCTCTTAACGGCACTTTATTATTATTTCTAACCACATTAAATGTTTTAATTATTTGATCTAACTGTGAACCAAATACCCTGTGGTGTTTTTTTTTTAATCACCTCCGATTTTCTCAAATACCTCATCACAACAGGCCGAGACAAAAGAAATGTGTTGTACTCGCAAATGTAGCACGCACACAAGTCCCTCGTTATTTATGTTAATGTGAGAAATAAGTCGGTATTCGTGTTGACATTAAGCCACTGGCAAAAGTTTGTTTTCCAAGGTTATGCAGAGTATCAGCAGGAACGGGCACTTCCACGGGAATTAGGAGTTGGCAACTGTGGCTCGATCAATTTTGGAAAACATTTACATCTAGTTTGTTTTTGGATCCCCATTGACTTCCGCTAGAAAAATGCCAGCCACCTGCTGAAAGCTGGTATCCTTTAAATAAGTTAACCTTTGTTGAAGAAATGGAACAAGTGAAGAGAAACCAAAGAGTGTAAATGAAACAGCTTGCATGTGGCTTTGAGAGCGAAACACTTTGGTTCCCTATTGACAGTGACTACCAAATGCAAATTGACCACTGCTGCCAACTTCTCAAGCACAACAGCATGAAAATATTTTGTATGTCTAGAAGAAAAGTGTGGTTTCAGTGAGGCGGGGGGGGGGGGGAATCATCATGGTAGGAATCTTTTCACGTGCACTTCTAAACATACCCCCAACCCGTTGCATAACTCCAGCGAGTATCAGCAGCAAGGCCCAGTCAATATTTTCTAATTGGGATGAATTGAGGTAGAAAATGGTAAAGGTCATGCTGTGTCTCTAAATGTGAGAGGAGCGAAGAGGGAGAAAAAGTCAAGGCGAGACAGACAGAGAGAATGGCGGCTAAGAAGAGGGGAAAGAGAGTTGCTATGCAGAGAACGACACTTAAACTGTGAAATCCAATTGTCAATATTTTGTCAGAAGCCTAATCTCCCATGTCTGGTGAACATACGAGAACCCTTTTTTTGTGCGGTGTGGTGAGTTTCGTTTGCTTGTGTGCGTTTGAATGTGCGTTAAAGGAGTTTGTTTATTATGTCGATGCTTCTTCTCTCCCTCCAGGATTCTAGTTTGATCTTGTAAGAAAGCCAATTTGTGTTCTAACCCTTGGATGGGCGAAACCTTGTGAGAAGTGTTTTTTTTTTTTTTATAAATATTATGTTATTTTAACGAATCACATTAAAAGTGTGAGGTGATCACTCAACACGACATGCATTTGTGCAAATGTGTTAGGATATATATTAGTACACCATAGTGTTGTTTGCTGCTTTCTGCTTCAGGAAGCATTGGCCTAATTCTCACCACTGTCCATGCAGCCGTTACAATAAGAAGACAACAACAGGGAGAGTGCACCGACTGACCGACCGGATCACAGATTGTTGTGCAGAACCGAGCAAGTTTTACTAGAACAAGAATAATTTAGTCTAAAAGTTAGACACGAAAACTAAAGCTGAAATAAAGCATATGTGAAAGCACCTGAAATGCACTGCTGGGAAAAGCTGACAACTTAATTGCACCTGCATGTAACAAGAACGCGAATCTGAATTATAAAACTTGCTGAGCTGCACGAGTTAAAGAATGCACCGCAGAGGGCTGAACGAGAGCTGAAACGCATGAAAACTGTTCGAGTTTCTAAGAAGTTAGACTGTAAACAAATGGATCTGGCTGAATCACATTCTCAGCAATAAAGTCGTAGTGACCTTGACCTTTGACCTCCAAATTCTTGACAACTCATGCTCGGGTCCAAGCGAACATTTCCGCCTTTTTGAACAAAATTGTCCGAGGTGTTCAAGAGAGGGGTCTCCTTCCTCTGTAAGGGCTTAAATATTATAATGTTGTATCATGAAGACAGGCTGGAATTTAGAGTGGGTGACTTAAGCCGCGTAATGTGTGTTAAAACAGCTTTAAAGATTAGCTAGACTTACTGTATAACGCTTAACAGTTGAAGAGACGGATATTTCGGTCAAAAGCTGGTAGAGACCAAAAACAGAGCTAAAAACAGCGAACAGGTGGCCAAAGACGAACTGCATTTTAAAATCATTCACTCTCAAATCTCGCCTACTCAACTTTGTCTATTTTAAGAGTCCTTTCTTTCTCCAAGGTGAAGATCTGCCTTCATTTGTTCCTTCTTCCATGTGATGTACTGAATGCTATTCTTTAAATGCACCATTTAACAGTTTTAATCTGTATTATGTATTAAACTTATTTGTTTCACACCATAAAACCTCTGTGTTTATTAAGTCTACCCACAATTGTAACCAATTTATTTATTCTTCCCTCATGTCAGTTGACGTCAAGTTAACCCCTTATTGAACTGGTAGACGAGTTTTAGTAAAGAAGAGCAACACGTCAAAAGCCTCTTTTTGCTCCTTCTCTTCCTTTCATTCTCTCTTGTTTTTTAAAAATGCATCTCTTTAAAGCCCATTTCTGCCCCGTCCTTTCGATGATGAAAAAGAGAAGACCTACACGCACTTGAAGTTCTTATTAAATGAGCTGAGAGTGTAGGAGGGGAGCTAATGTTTAGCGTTGTCTGTCTGATTAAAGCATAGCGAACAAGTGATTGCTATGCAGCTCTGCTCCTCACTGCTAACTCATACACAAGGCTTCCCTCTGTTCTCTCTCTCCACATCTCTCCATCTCTTCATCTCTGTCTTTAATTCTCTGTGTTTGCCCCTCTGCCAGACTGATTCTCTTTGTCGCTCTGATTTGCTATCCCTAAAAAGAAATCTTCATTTTCATCCCTGTTTGCTTTTTTTGTTTTTTTGGGTGGGTTGGGGGGAGGGTTGTAGTGTTTATCAACTTGATTACAAATTTAAAAAAAATATACACAGAATATGAATATATGAATCCTTTTCCCCCCATGCCCTTTCTATTACTACTTCCTGGCTTCATGATTCAATTTTTATGTGCCTTCCTTCTTTGTCTATCTCTAAATGAAACTCCATCTCTCTCCACTGCTCTGTCCACCGACAGTCCCAGCTCCCTCAATTTCCTAAGCTCAGTTACCGTGCCGGCAGCCCAAATTCAATTACTGCAAACTGTGTGATAATCCCAGGCTACTGATTGGTCACTGCAGGCCTCCATTAAGTTAACACAGAAGGGAAGACAGAGGGGGATAGAGGGTTAAGTCAAAGAAAGTGTAAGTAAAATGTGAAATTTGACAAAGAGTGGTGTAAGACAGGACAGAAGAAGGGAAGGGGTAAGTTAAGGCATAGGTTAAAGGAATAAAACAAGATTTATGTTTCCCCTCTTTTGTTTTTATCCCCTAAATCTTCTGGTATCCTTCAGGCTCGAGCTTAAACAAGCAACCTTGCCCTTAAAAGCCCAGTTCATAATCCTTGTGTAATCATTCAGGCAGCCTCACCACATGTAACCAAAACATAAGACTAAAAACAGAGAAATACATATGTGTTTTTGTTTAGAATGGACTGGCCTGATTCCACGTTAAAGACAGAAAAGCTGAAAAATTATATTATCCTGAACATTGGTCAATTCGAAAACTATAGTTCGTTTTTGCATGCAGCATTCGCAAAATATCGAAAGAGGGAAAAAAAGGAGGAGAAGGCTATTAAAAGTACAAAGTTGTAGGGAAAAAAATCAGAAAGCTTCTATCTTATAGGACCAACTGGAAGAACACCATTACTTTCCCCCACAATGCGGTCACCTTTATTAAGAGAAAACTCTTTTTAAAGAAACATCATTTAAATGACATCTGTTTAGGTATCTCTAGAACATCAGATTTCTTTTTTACTTACCGTATATCTTCCAATTGTAGCCCGGGCGTTTATTCAAAAAATTATCCGGCCAGCCCGCTGTTTAAAAGAGACCGGCGGTTGTTGGAAACCGGCTTTTATTCCCTTCTCGGAATTGTCGCAGAAGTGAGAGGGAAAGAGGACCCAGGCGCGGTTTTTAGCCTGAGGTGAAAAGACACTGTGTTTACTTACAGTGCTCCAAAACGTATTCCAACAGTTCACAAATAATGCAGTTCCCAATTGTGCTCCTCCTTTGCTCCAGAGTGTCTCCTTGTCTGTGGTAGCCCAGTGCACCAGTGGTGCTCCCCGAAACTCTCCAGGAGAGGACGTAAAAGACCAGAAAATCACAGTTAGCAGGTTTGCTAGCCGAGAGTTCCAGTTCAGTGTAATAATCTTTATTTATTTATTTTTTAATTTTTATTTTTTATTTTTTTTATTTTTTTATTTATCTTTGTAATATTAATAATATATTTTTTTAACTCATCAGTATGTACAAAGGAGGTCGAAACAGAGCCATCTGTGAAACACAGTGGAGGTTCTGTCATTGTGTGAGGTTGCATTTCAGTCAGTAGTGTCGGGGATCTTGCACAAATTGATGGAACTGCGATTGCAGAAAAGGACCAAGAATTTGTTACCCACCATGCAACAGCATATAGAAAATGTCTGACTGGCTACAGCTTCATCGTTTTACATGACAATCATTCCTAACATAATGCCAGCGCTGTAAAAACATACCTGGACAGAAAAGAAACCACAGGAAGGAACATCATTACTGAAGCAGTGTGGAAGCAGATGGAACCACATTCAAAGAAGAGTGTTTAAAGTCTGGAGAACGATTCCTGAAGATTACTTAAAGAAATTACAACAAGACATTTCTCAGAGTTCAGGATGTGTTGAAGAATTAAGGTGGTCATACCAAACACTGGCTTTCAGGTGACTCGTGACTTTTGCACAGTACTATGGATGATTGTTTTCAGAGTTGGCAAACGTACAGACATTCTGTACTTAAGCAGATGTATAATTACTACCTTTTAAAAATACTCCAGCAAAAGTTGAAGTACTGATTCAACTTCTTTACTCAAGTAAAAGTAAAAAAGTACTTCCTCTGAAATGTACTGAAAGTAAAAAGTAGCTCTTTGAGCAACAAGAACACCGGCCCAGTTTAACCCCTGACTTTGGTACGCGCCATCTCTTTTCATGCAACATCCTCCAGTGATCAATAAATGAACAGGATTGTCAGTCATGTGTTACTATTTAGGATAAATCAGTTTGATGTTTGAAGGCTCGCAGTGATAAAATAGCTACCCTCAAATGTGTTAAAGCAAAAGTAACGAGCTTGTTCTCAAAATCAAAGGAGTATTAGGTACAGATATTTGTTCAAAAATGTAGGGAGTAAAAGTAAAAAGTAGTCAGAAAAAAAACTACTCAAGTAAAGTACAGATACCTGAAAGTTGTTCTTAAGTACAGTAACAAAGTATTTGTAATTGGTTGTTGCTTCCCACCTCTGAATGTTCTCATTCCTGCTGTAATGTAGTCATTCTCTGCAGCAGAGCAATTAAAACTCACTTGTCCTTGCACAGTACAATGATTCATAAGTAAATGGCTCATTTCTTTTATCCTCTGTCCAAAAAACTAGAAAGACGGTATGAGCAAATCTGAGGCTTAAACACACGGACATGACGGGATTAGTTTCACATAAACATACAAACATATAACTATTTTTTACTTAAAATCCCCTTTTTAAATATATTATGGAGTAATAATAAAATGTCATAGTAAAATAAAATCTACATAGTTGCAGCCAAACACCCAAGCATACAAGCTTTTACTGGCTCTACTGATTCATCCATGGGTAACACATTTAAATAAAATTCAGCATAAAGTGTTGGCCCAACATCTGCTGCAAGACTGCTTCAGTGCATCTTTTACACACTAGAAGAGTAAGTCTACTGGAAGAGTGACGCCTTAGTTTTCCTTTTGATATTCCCTCATTTTACATTAAAATGAGGGACCACAGCAGTCCAACATGTAAGTGTTCAGCTGGTTGATATCAGGGACCTGATATTAAGTTCAGCATAACTAGGCATGCAGAACACGTTTCCTCACCCAAACCTCACCCACCTTATCGAGTCAGAGTTTCATAATCTAGCTATGAGGAAATTCCCCTGAAAGGAAGCGCTTTTTTTTTTTTTTTTACTTTTACTGATGCTCATCAAGAGAGATCACTTTAGATTTTATTTAAAAAAAACAACAACAACAACAACTTCAGACCGTGTTCCTATCACTGCCCACATCCCATCTTCCAGGAACATTCAATTCAATTCAATTCAATTCAATTTTATTTATATAGCGCCAAATCACAACATCAGTCGCCTCAAGGCGCTTTACATGGTAAGGTAGGCCCTACAATAATACATACAGTGAAAAACCCAACAATCATATGACCCCCTATGAGCAAGCACTTTGGCTACAGTGGGAAGGAAAAACTCCCTTTTAACATTGATGATGAACCCCAGTAAGAAGTAACACTGAAACCCTGAGGTGAAGGACAAAGTTAGTCACCTGGCTAAATCCTAAGCCTGTTTCATAGTATAGAGCTCGTGTGACTGCAGAGGCCACGTGATATGTTTTACTTCATTTTCATACTCATTAAACCTCTCGCTTTTACCTCCTTGAAAGGCCCACTGCCATGCAATGGTCCATAATAGGATAAAGGTGATAACTCAAAACAACTCTGTATTGATTTGCAGTGACCCCTCTATGCTGAACCCAAACCATGCCGGCAAAAGGCCCCGAAAGCCCAAAGTATTGCCTTACTGTAGGGGTCAAACACTCATGTTTTTCCATTTAACTTACTGGGCTGTAGCTTTGTGCGTGTCATCCTTTCGAATCCTCTGTATTTATTTTGCCTGTTCTTGCACTATTTCCTTATGTCTTTATTGATTTTTATCTTGTGTTTCTGTTATTTTCAGTAAGTCCTAGTGTCTGTTTATTTATATGCATCTTTGTATGCGTGTGTGTGTGTGTGTATGTGTCCTGTGGGTGGGCCAGCTCACGGTGAATAATCCCTTACTGTTTGAGGTTTGTGGGTCAGCATGTACAACAACACACATCTTTCGTCTCCAGACCTCTCAGAAGTGCTGCCTCAGCTCAATGTTTACAACACAGGACTGCAGCCTCTCATTGTGGCCTCTGCATATAGCGTTACTGTTCTTATGAGCAATATGCTCATAAGTTTTAATTAAGTTCCTCTTCATCACATGCATTTAGCATAAGCACCATGCCTCCTTAGAGTCAGTGAGCATATAAAGAATTAACAAAAAAAGCTTGCAGTCAAAAGGTGATATTGAATTTCTGGGGAGAAGTGAAATACAATTTTATCTTTTTAGTCTGTTTTTTTTTTCCCTCTTTCTTTTTGGATTGAAAAGATGCTGATTAGAAAATCAGTTCTATCAGCAGTTCTATTATTTTACAAAGATGCTTGCCAGTGTCATCACTCCATTGTGAAAATCAGGTAAGCAGAAGCTCTAGAAAATCAAGCTCAAAGCCATTGATAGTATTTTTCTTTTCCACACAATGACACTCTAATAAGTCAGGTTTCTATTTAATTTTGGTTTACCCCCGACACAGCAGCCCTCACTACATGTGGCATTATTTTACTCTGGGGTGCGTGTTGATAGACACCAACAAGTGCATGTCAATGTCACAGTGAATGTGCCATAAAACCTGAATGAAAAACATGCATTTTACATGCATGTGTCATGATAGGGCTAAGTGAGGCGTGACAAATTGATGATGAGATTATTTATTATTAGAATCAATCATTTTGATGGATACGGTTCACAAAAGAAAATACAGAGGTCTAGTTTCTGATAGAACCTATCTAGGGCTTTCTGAAATATTATAGAAAACATATATCCATGATGATGAACTCGCATAGTCTACAAAAGGATACAGGAGGGATGGCAATGCCACAAACATGCATACATACAAACTGACATCACACTGAGAGGAAATTATGTCTCATTTGGTAACATGTTTTACATTTTTGCTGTCATTTGCTCCTTTATTTTCTCCTTTCTTTCCTTTCATATCAGTTAGGTTTAGATAAATAAGTAAGTCAGTAATTAAAATGTATTTATATAACACTTTTCAAAGATTAAAATCACAAAGTGCTTCCTGATAAACCAGAAATATAAATAAATTAATAATATGAAGTTCAAACCATAAAACAAGAAATTAATTAAAAGCTTGTCTGTATAGAAATGTCTTCAGCTGAGTCGGTGGAGTCTGTACAGCGTAAAGTCAACAGAAGAGAAGATCACAACCTTGGTGCCTGAAAAGCCCGATCCCCACGTGGGACCAACAACAACACACAAAACTATCTGGTGAAGGATAAGGAAACCATGTTTTATCCATCGATGTTTTACAAAGTTTGTTTTCTGTTTTCAGGGCAACAAGTTCCTCCTCATGTACCGCTACTGTCACCTCATTCTCATAACTGCACTGACAGTATCACACATTCTACATTCATGTTTTCCATGTGGTCACTGGAGGTCACTTACCCTACATCTTCTATCATTTTCTTCAGTAAAAAGCACCTCACTGTACATTTCAAACGTGATGCAATCTCAGGGCACAGGATAATGCAGTCTCAGCAGATGTCACCTGCATCTCTCTGTTATGAGCAAGGTGTCCATTGGCATCAGCGCCTTGACACTCCAGCCACAGACACATTGGCTGCTGAGAGTTAATTGCCCTGTTTTAGAGACCTACAGAGTTCACATAACTAGACTGGAGAAGTGGTGCTGGCATAATTCACAGGTGGCAAAAGTCCCTGGTTTATCAGTCAGGACAATGGCTTGTGCCCAGCTTGGGTCCATGTATGGTGTTTAGTCTTGTTTTCACTGTCTTTTTACTTTCACTTTAACCCACTGGTTTGGATTTGGTACAGAAAATTACTTGGATAGCTTTAAGCACTGATAGGTATATACTTAGCTGAAGACCTCAGTTGCATACGCTTAGTTGCTTGATCTTGTTGGCTGCCGTTGGCCTTTGGCCCTGCGCTAGTGGGGCTTTAGCAATCCATTTTGTTCACCAACCGATACTGTAGTGGCAACAGTAGCAGCTGAGGGTTGCAAGTGCGTCGCCAACCAGTCTTCTAGGTTAAGCCCCTTTTCCATTAGTACCTACTCGGCTCACCACGACTTGACTTGGATTGCCTGGTTTTCCATTGCAATCGAATTCCAGCTAATCTATGTGGTCATCGTTATAGCAAAACGGCAAAGCGTCCCATGATGTAAATATTATGCGACACAAACTCTACAACAAAGGTGGATGTCGAGGTGATGATACACCTGCTGCTGGGTCTGTGGCTTTTCATCCGACTTGGGGAACATGATGTTATCTTTTGTAGCCATTTCCCTCGTTGCCAGAATTGAAAAATGGCGGTTTTGATTTTCTTGAATGAGACGCTCTTATGACGCCACTGACCAGTCAATCTGTGGCATTCAGTCTGACAATGTCACTATTTAGTACCTGCTCCGATTACTTGAGTCCCTTTTCATTAGTACCTACTTGGATCGACTCAGCATGGCTCTCCATGGTTTTCAGGGTTTCCCATTAGCTCATAGTACTTTTTTAGTAACTGCTCGCCTGGGGTTCCAAGCGATCTGAGTAGGTACTAAAATGTGACGTCGAACACCGATTGGCTGGTCAGTAGCATCACTCAATGAGTCATGAGAGCATGACTCGTTGAGATCTTGTTCATGAAAATCAAAACCGCCATTTTTGAAACTTGGCAACGAGGGAAATAGCTACAAAATACAACACCGTGCTCCCCTGAGTCTGATGAAAAGCCAAGCAGCAGGTATATTCGCTTCGACATCCACATCCAGATGACAAGCATGCAAACAAGGTACTACTGGGTTGTAATGGAAAACCAGTCGATCCGAGTTAAGTATTGTTGATCCCTGGTGAGTCAATCCGAGTAGGTACAAATGGAAACGAGGCTTTGGAACCTCGGCCAAGCAGGTACTATTTTACTACCTGGTACCAGGTACTATGACCCAATGGAAAACCCTGAAAACTGTGACAAACTGTGGCGAGTCAATCCGAGTCGGTACTATTGGAAAAGGGGCTTAACCTAGAAGACTGGTTGGCGACGCACTTGCAACCATCAGCTGCTACAGTATCAGTCTTGATTAAACAGCATGTATGCCACAAGAATGTCAATAGCCTTTAGCTTACTAACCTTCTCCCTCTACAGACTCATCAACTACCAAGTGTAACAGTATTTGTGCGGTATTATTCCACTTGCCACTAAAGTCAGTGCAATGGGGAAACAGCGCCCCCCCTCTCGGTGTGGCCGTTTAGGTGAGGCAGGCTGCTGTAATCACTGCCAGTCTCCTGTAGCCATACGAGAGGTGAGTCGTGTTGTTCCGCGCATCATATATTTTAAGTAAGATAAACACATAAAACTTGTTGATTAACTGGCGGGCACGGAGGGTAATAAGTGCCTAGTGAGCAGATGTCCATTGCCAGTTTTTATGTACTGTTTATTTGTGTAAGATTGTTTAAAACTGTATGCTAAGACGGAATGCTAATGGGGGATATTCTGTCATAGTGTGCTGTGCGGAGTGGGGCATGCCGAGCCATATGCACTGATCCGACACCATTCTGTGTCTATTCAGGAAATAAAGTGGCAAAGATCAGCCAGAGACTCCTCGTCTTCTTAAAAACACTACACAACGCAGAGTCGAGGAGTTTGTTTGGGATGACCTGTTGCAGCGGGGCAAAGCAGAAACCGGTTACATTCATACCAGAGTTTCTGTTTCCAGCTCAG
>VURO01006740.1:27269-40699 GCA_015108175.1 Pelvicachromis taeniatus
GAGATGGGGAGCAGAGAAAAGAACATCCATCCATCCGCTTCCACTTATCCTTTTCAGGGTCACGGGGGGGGGGGGACCTATCCCAGCTGTCTTAGGGCGAAAGACAGGGTACACCCTGGACAGGTCGCCAGTCTGTTGCATGGCTAACACATAGACAGACAACCATTCACTCCCACATTCACACCTATGGGCAATTTAGAGTTTCTAATTAACCTATCTCCACTAAGTGCATGTCTTTGGACTGTGGGAGGAAGACATAGTCCAAAGGGGAGAACCCACGCAAACACGGGGAGAACATACAAACTCCACAGAAAGACCCCGGCCTGATGGTGGAATTGAAAAAGAAAAGAACATTTTAAAGAAAATGTTCATTCTAAATATTTTCTTGGCGCTTGAATCTCTTTGTCTTTTTTTCATTTTAGAGTATAAACCAGCACCAAATATAGTTCTGAATATCCAACCTGGAGCAAATCACCTTGGACCAGAAGACTTTGAGCTAATGCTGGAGGAGGTAAATTAATTTTGCTAAAACTAAAAGCATCTTGAAAAGATTAATGTCTTTATTTTCCATTTTTATAAAGGACAAATTGATTTGCAAATTGGACACAAATATTTTTGGATATGAAACATTTTTACTTGCTGAAAATTATGAGTGGCTCTTCACGTCCCAGCAGAATGCACATCAATGTATGAGACATGGAATATTAGTAAGCACAGAGCAAGTGTTTGATTGCAATATAAGATTTGTCTTACAGCTTTCAAATTGAGTTACATAGGCAGTTAAATTAAGGAGTCCTTTTACTTGTAGATGTGATTTTACAAATGTACCATGACGTCATGTACGTGAGTGATAAACAGCCAAATCTGAGAAACCCTTCTTAATACATGATCTATAATTTGCCTTATAAATGTAAAAGTTTGAGTTTTAGCATTTGGATGGGTGATGACACATACATACTGTTTGTTTATGTTTTATTCCATAACAAAGGAAGCCCTCAAGCTTGCATTTCTGTACATGGAGCTAGGCCTGGACCCTCCTCGGTCTCCACGCAAGCGGAAAAGATAGCGAGGCTATGAAGGAGCAGTCGGGCATGAAAAACAGAGCGTCTTTCAGCACAGCAACTACACAGACTGGTGCCCAAATCTAATAATAATAACAGGAATTACACTTTCAAAGATAAGAAATAACTACCTTGTAGAGGAAACAGCAGGGAAAAATCTTAATGCTTAGTTATTGGATACTCGTCTCCATTTTTACTAACATTTATAAAGTATGCCTACGGTCTCCAAATAGCAAGCCTTCTCAGAGATGTAGCACTCTTCAAGATGGTTGGGATTAAACCGAGTATGAGTGGAGTACTGAATCACCAAACCCTCTCCTACTTCAGTCTGGATGCGAGACTTCGGAAACACTTTGCCATCGTTGACTTTGTTGGTGCTCATCAACACCTTCAACTCGTCTGGCAGCTCACGAACTGAGGAGAGATCTGTGACAGCTGATTCTTTACCAAAGTTAACCACTATGAGGAAAGCTTGCTTAAGTCCATCAAGCTCTCTGATGTAAGAGAAGACATTGGCATCAGCGTGGACGTAGCAGAACCATCCACGATTAAGGGGGAGCTCTGATTGACGCAGTGTGTTCAGGAAGCGGTACTGAGCCAGAACAGAACCATCATCTTTCATCTGATCCTGGGAATAAAGGAATGGGAGGCGGACCGATGAACCATAGAAAGATACGTATAAGAAAATGATCTTTCGTCAAAAGTTGAACATTAGAAAAACAGATTAATACCTCCACGTTGACCGTTGTATAATCAGGGTGTAGCGGCAACCAGGTGACATTTGTTTTATCATTAAAACCTGCGTTCATGTCAGCGTTCCACTGCATTGGAGAACGCTGAGGGTCTCGACTGGCACTCTGCAGTAAAAGCACAGGAAGCATTTTGGTATATTTGCTCATGTATACAGTTGCCAGTTAGATACAACAAGACTGCAAAAATGTCCTTTAAAGTACAGACATTTATGTTATTATATTTATGTTTATTTATTGCTATCTTTAAAGTGACAATAAACCAGTTATTTTTAAGGACCTCTCAGTAAATGTTTAAAGGTTTCTTCAGTGTGTGCACAGTACTGACTGTGTTATATTTGCCGGCTGGGTCTTGTATCTGACTTGCTGTCACGTTAATGTTCTCCATGCCGATCTCCTCGCCGTAGTAGGTGGTGGCTGTGCCTGGAAGGGTCAGCAGCAGCATGTTGATGGCACGAACATAGAGCGGACTAGCACTGGAAGAAATGCGAGGCCTGTCATGGTTTCCAACCTGATAACAGTGTAGGTAAGAGAAAAACAAGACAAAGGGTTGAATGAGAAGAAAAATTAGTAAGTAAGGAGGTGGGCTGAAAGGGCTGGATTCAGGAAAGAGGTATTCACACATATTTGTTTTCTTAATATGTGTTAGGTGCTAAAGTCTGGAGATGCACATGAAGTAAAAAGGCTATACTTTGAGCCTAATCAATAGTAATTACAGAAAATAAACATGCTTCATTTACTTTTAATCAGCTAGTAATTATTTAGCTTTACAGGAGTGTTATTGTATTGGAAAATGTCATTTAAATTGCTTAGTGTTTGTCAAACTACCACTGCAAAGGGGTTGATGTTTAACAAATACACAAAGCGACCCGTGGTTAGAAAGATATGACAGCAGAAGTGTGAGAAGCATGATCTCAAGCAGACAGTCTACTAAGGATGACTCGTCAGTCTATTCTTATGAATGCTGCCGACACATTGCTTAATCTGATTATTTCAGCATGTTATGTTCCACAGTATGTAGAACTTGGCACTGCTGATCGTGAGATTCTGTGGTTTTTACCATTGTAAAAAGCCAGGACATAAATATATAAATATGAGTGTAGGAACTCACCACCCAGTTAGGCCATTTGCCTTTGGGCATGTTGCCCATCCAGAGGTGGACCAGATGCTTAACCCATACTCCACTGGTGTTTTGGGGTAGATCCAGCAGGTAAAAGTTAAAGGGGAAGTCACTTTCCCTTTCCAGCCTGGTGCCATAGTACATCATGGTCTTGGACACCTCTTCGTAATCGTATGACTCTGTTACCATAAACCTGCAACACAGGAGGAATTTATTTAGCGTGTTATATGACAGAAACCAGGATGACTTGTGTCAGGATAATGTCTATTAGCCAATTTCATTTCACCTACCCTAAAATAGTCGCTAAAAGTCATTATTTGAAATCATTTAAATAATCGGGCTTAATTCCTTGGTCTAGATTTCAAGTTGCTTTTATTAGCATACTTAATAAAATAGTTTGGTTTGAACATTAGTGCACTGTATAAGCAAAGGGTCCTTTAAAATTAAGGATTACTGTGACATGATAATTACAGGTAGTAATAATTAAGTAGGCAAGTGCGTTTCAAGTTTATGTTTTCTACCATAGCAATATTAAATGCACTTAATCGCTTTCCTACCTGTATCTGCCCGGCTCTTGACTGTAGATGTCCATCTGTGCTCTAAACTCTCTCAGTATGTCATGCAAGCCCACCTGACTGGTGGTGTAGTCATTGTAGAGATCCCACTCTGTAGTTATCAACTCCTGGATAGAAATAGTGATTATGCAATTTTAGTATTGCTGAGCTACTTCCAAGGCTGTGTGTTGGTAGTCAGAGTTTGTATTTTCTATGAGCAAAGCAGTAGTGGCTTATTTACTTTAAAGTTTCTCCTAATTCTTCAGATTTCTTATTTTTGTAACTGTCCAATAAAACAGGCAAGAAAGGCAAAGGAAGAAAAAACATCCTGCTGAGTTCTAATTATGGAGGCGCTGAGGAAACCTGACTCACTGGACAACTATTGGTGTTACCAGAGTGTGAAGCATTGGGTTTTTTTTCTAGATTTAAGGGAATGAGCCATAGACCTGCACAGAGACAGTGATGTCACAGTTCTAAAATTACACCTAATGTGCACGTCTTTTTGTGAAAGATAATCTCAAGCCATTAAGCTGGCCTAATGTCAGGCAAGCGAACCATTCAGCCAACAGCAACCACGGCAGTAAGCCACTAAAGCAATAATGTAGAGACAGATGGTTTCTGATTTATATGTAGCTGAATCACGACTGAGGATGTGATCAAATTCTTAACACGCCTAAAAACTTTTACTTATCTTTCTAAATTGCAGAATTGTAGTTTCAGTGGTTTGCAAAATGCATTACTGTCTCCAAAATGGCAACGAGTTTGTGTTGTTTGGTTTAAAAATTACCTTGTGGTTAAACATGATCAGACTGTAAAAGTGTAACTTAACTGCAAATCTGTGGGCATAAAATCTCAGTCATCAGTGAGTAAAAGAGTGTTGTGGTTTGACCCTGCAGTCGTAAGTAAACTCCAGTGACTTGTTAATCCACCAAAATATGCTGCTTTGCTTCTAATCTTTCCTCTGTGAGAAATAGCTTCAGCCTCTTTGACCTTAATTCAGCATGTATCATGAACCCTTTTGAGTTTCACGAACAGTGCATTCTTCACACGATTATGAAGGTGACATTTAAGCTAGAGATAAATAATCAGAGATACATCATACACAGTGTGAACTGTCCCGCTCAGCTGTTGATTATTTTTGTTCTACTAGCTACAATGGAAAGCGCTCCTTCAGTGAAGCTGCTTCTGCCCACAGTGCTGCTTTCACGGATCAGATCATTACATTTTAGACTCTGACATTTCAGATATTACATAAGTCAATAAAAATCAAATTATGACTGCATCACTATAAGAGCTTCGATACAGCTTAGCTTCTTAGAACTGAACAGCTACATCTGAACAACCATGCACAGTTCTTGTCATTTAACCCCAAATTTGTTGAGCATTTTCCTTTTTTCAACTTACTGCGGAACAAAGAACCTTATAGATGGAGTAGATATATTGAAACGTTTTTCACCATAAAATTATTTTTGCCATAAAGTTTTTATTGGCATAAGCTATTAAGTTATATGATATGCTGATGAAGTGCCAGTGAGTAAACACGTGTGATTGCTTTAGCCAAAACGTGGCTCTGGTTTTTCCACAGTGGTGGCTATGGGGCAAAGTCAGCTCAGACTTGGGGGTAAATTAACCTGGTGGTTAATCTTTTACCAAAACAAATACATAATCTTAAAATTAGTTTTGCATCATAACAACTCCCAACTTAAAAACGGCCTAGTGCTTTTACATGAGAGGAAAATGGCCCGACTGCTTTGAGTGGATATGAATGCAACAGTGACTCAAAAAATCATCATCATAAATAAGGTGTGCAGAAGAGTGTCTGTGAGTAGCCAAAAACCTGAACCCTGAAGCAGATGAGCTACAGCAGCAGAATACCACACTGGGTGTCACTCCTGTAAACTGAGGCTAGAATGGATCTATCATGACTTGTATCAAAGGGTCAGGCTAGTGGCGGTGGTGTAATGTTGTTGGAGATACATTTTGTATCTGAGTAGTATTTCTGTCTGTCTCCTTCTGACCTCAGTGTGCTGCTTCTAGCGGGATAGCACACCAGGTCACAAGGTTTAGATCAAACTTGTACATGACAACGAGTTCACTGTACTGTCATAAAAGTAGCGCAAATGTGTCACTAAACAACTGCTACACCTTCACATGTTACACCCACTCTGTCTATCACTATTAAAAATAAAAATGTCAGCTCTTTTACTGTCCTTTGTCAAGTCAGCGTGAGGGCAGACGTCCGCTAGCACAAAGCCGGCAGGTTTTGTTGTCTGACACAAGCAGCGCCCATTAGAGAGGAGTCATTTTAGCTGAACTCAGCAAAACCAATGAGGTTAGATGTGTAGTGCAACACTCACGGGTGGCTTGTCTGGATTAACCTGTGGTTCATCCCTCATGTGTGCAGCCTCCAGCATGTGCTTCACCGCATCCATCCTGAAGCCATCCACTCCCTTCTCCAGCCAGAAATGGATAAGATCCTAAAATTAAGAAAAAATACACACACAGCAATAAAACTAGCATCTACATTATGTGTGAAAAGTGTGCAGAAAGACAAAATCATTCAACTAGAGCAAAGACAGTTGAGTTGTCCATTATTGCCCATTATTGCTTTTGTTGTACTTTGTGCTGTGTGCAACTACAATTAAAAATATATAGGTTAACTGGTGCAAGTTAATGTATAATCAGTGTGTCATACATTACTGTTAAAGGTGGACAGAGGACACAGGAATGATGACACAGTGAAAGACAGAACAGATGAAGAAAACATGATTTTAGCACATGCATCACTGAATGTACTTTAAGAAATGAGTCAGTAACTGAGCTAATATGTGTGTGTGTGTCACCGTGCATGTTCCAGTAATCGTACAATTATCTCGTTGATGACATCTGGGTTTCTGAAGTTCAGGTCTGGTTGCTCCTTGAGAAACTGGTGGAGGTAGCACTGCCCTCTAACTTCATCGTACGTCCATGATGAGTTCCCAAAGATACTCACCTGAGTGCAAGATGGGAAATAATTCTACATTAATGTAAAGTAAAGTACATTTACTTTACATTACAGAACATTGCACATGTTTAGTACTATGAACTTGGTGAAGGTTCAGTGAAAATGTGTAAAAGACCAAACCATAGACCAGGTAGAAAAGAACAGTACAAGCACCAACCCAGTTATTAGGCTTCGGTCCGTCGGGTTTGCAGTCAGTCCAGACGTAATAATCCTCATAGTGAGGATCTCTAGTCCGGCTCAAGTTGAACCAGCGGTGCCGATCACTGGTATGGTTGGGAATGAAATCCATGATGAGCTTCAAACCTGGCAGAAATGGAGACAGATATTTGTGTGTCAGACCTGCAGCCTGCTTTAAAAAAACACTCAAAACCACCATCCAGCTTCACATTTTCACATAAACAAGGGTATTCAAAGTGCACACCTTTGTTGTGCATTGCTGCCAGGAGATCTTCAAAGTCCTTCATGGTTCCAAAGAGTGGATCAATATCACGGAAATCCTCCACATCATACCCAAAATCTTTCATGGGAGAACGGTAGAAAGGGCTGATCCAAACTGACTTGATGTTAAGGTATTCAAAGTGGTCCAGCTTCTCCTTGATGCCTGTCAGACGGGAGATACAGGATCTACTGTAACCACTCTGTACTGAAATTCACAGTCCTAATAAACTCAAGGACTATGGATAGGAAAAGATAATACTGAAAAGATGCATTTGTAAATTATTATAGGAAATATTGCAATATAATGAGAGCACTGTCATTTCCCTTTAAAGTTAAATATGGAGCCTCAAGGGTTCATAGAGGGCTTTATATGGCAAAAAACAAAAATCACAGCGATTTTGCAGGATTTCAAGAGTAGGCTGCTCAAATCTGTAATAGCATATGGGGAAGTATTTATAATATGACCGAAAGGTGTTAAAAGTACAGTAGTTTGAAATGTACAATATAATATGAAAATGCTTCAAGTGACTCAAAAGTGTAACTGTATTTGCTTTCCACTGTCGGAACCGGAGCGTCATTGGTGTCGTCTATAAGAACACCTGTTTTAATGAAAATCTTCCAAACTACCTTAACAGTGGTTATCGGAGCTTGCAGCAGTGCCTCGGGTACCTTACCTTTGAGGTCTCCCACGCCATCCCCGTCTGAGTCTTTGAAGGAGCGGGGGTAAATCTGGTACACCGGGGAGTCCTGCCACCAGCTCAGGCACTTCGGAGAAAGCGCGATCACCGCGATGGTGACCGCCACCAGAGCCAGAGTGCAGCACACCGTTAGCCAGAACAGGATCTCTCGGGGCACTCGGTACCGGGCCTTAGAGGAGTACAGCACCAGCACCTCCTTAGGCATCCCGGCGTACGGTTTGATCTGCGTGTACTCATCTCGCGCGTCCGAGAGCCCCTTCACGCTGATGGAGTCGCGCTTCTCCTCGATGTCGGAGACGCTGGCGGTGTCCCCCGCTGCTGGCCCGTCTCCGTCTGCATCCTTATAACCCGGGTTTCGGGTGCACTCCCCGAGCTCCACGCTGTCCGAGTCTTTATTAAACCTCATCTTATTTGTTAAAACGAACCGTGCCTGGTTGTGTAGCTCGCCTCAATAAACAATGAGTGACTCGGAGAGCGCACATCAAAGATATGACTCGAGTCAGAGGGTCATAGTACACGGAGTAGAGCCTGTCTCTGATACGCCTGTGGAATGTGGGAAAGTGGAGAGCTGATGGGACTGGTTACAGATTAGCATTTTTTTTTTTTTCCAGTACACAGTATTAACTAAGACTGAGACATCAGCTACTTCAATGTAACCTTCTAAACCAAACAAAAGCACCAAGGTGCAAGATGCCTTTTACTATTGTAGGTGATAAAGATGCACCTGAACTAAATGTTTTTCCTATTTTGGGATTTGTGGACTTTAGCACCAATATTAAAATTTAGAAGATACTTCGAAACCGCAAGAGCTACTCCGTTTTACTTTCTTGAAAACACATCATAGGACCAAATCGAATCAAAGGTGTCCAACTTAAAGCTCTGGGGCCAAAATTGGACCGACAAAGTCTCCAATCTGGTGTTATCATAAATTTTACAGCTTTTCCTGCTGATAAATAACTCCTGTGTTTTAATTGTTTATTCATTACTTAATGACAGAAGTATTGTTTGTTTTTGTTTTTTTTACCATCTATAGACATTTCTGCAAACAAAATAGAAAATTTGCTGTGAATTAACAAAAACTTTATGGTTCATAAATACATTGTAGACAGTGAGCTAGCAGAACTTTATCTCTCTTTATTATTTTTTACACATTTACCATGTAGAAAGACGTACTGCTGAAACTGCACTTCTTTATCTTATATTATCTCTGGGATTAAATGTGTACTTAAACTTCTTAACACTGGCAGAAAGCAGAGTTTCACTCCTCTGACTTTTTTCTAACAAACCTAAAAGTGTATATTTGGTGTGATCACCCTTATTTTGTTTTTTTTAACACAGCCTCTTGTAATTTTCTTCAGGAATAGTTGACCAGGCTTCTTAAAGAACATTTCAAAGCTCTTCTTTGGGTGTTGTCTGCCTTTTGTAGTGTTCTCTGTCAAGATGATCCCACACTGCTTCAGTGATGTTGAGGTCCAGCCTCTGGGGAGGCCAATCCCTGATCATTATTCTGAGGTGACAGTGTTACATTATTTTCCTTACCCAGATATGCTTTAACTGCACTAGCAGTGTGTTTTTGGTGACCTCTCTCCTGACCCCCTCCATACCGATTAAAGACCAAACTGAAAACCTTTGGCACAAAACATACAAGCTAGAATACACCAGACAAGAGTGAGACAATTCTCTCCCAAAAGCCCAACAATTGGTTCCTACAAGTTTATGTTCCAGAGAGAAAGGATGCTAAAAATGTATAAACATTTTTGGGACATTTCTTTTAAATGCTACGTTTTCTCACTTTAAGCTCTCACTTTCTCACTTTCTATTTTCCCTTGTGAAGAAAATATATGGGTTTAAGATTTACAAATGATAGAATTTCTTTTTAAATTTGCACTTTACAGTATTAAAGGAATTGACCTTGTATTAGCAGCACGGGCATTAGGGCAGCACAGTGGCTAGCACTGTTGCCTCACAGCAAGAAGGTCCGGAGTTCAAATTCCACCATCAGGCTCTTTCTGTGTGGAGTTTGCATGTTCTCCCCGGGTACTCCGGCTTCCTCCCACAGTCCAAAGACATGCAGTTTATGGGGATAGGCTAATTGGCAACCCTAAATTGCCCATAGGTGTGAATGTGAGCTTGACTGTGAGTGTGAATGGTTGTCGGTCTATCTGTGTTAGCCCTGCGATAGACTGGCGACCTGTCCAGGGTGTACCCCGCCTCTCGCCCCAAGACAGCTGGGACCCTGAAAAGGATAAGCGGATGTGAATGGATGGATGAACCTTGTATTATTATTGCCACTGATTTACCGTCTTGTGACTTATGATAAATTACAAAAAAGAAATCTTGACACATTTGTGTCTGTGTCACTCTGTCAATATTAATTTTAGATTTGCTGCTCTCTTTTCTGACCTACACAGTAACCTATTCTCATACGAAACACCCTCTTGCTTGCTCCAACAATGTGTTGATTAACTTTTCTTTTCACAGCTCACAGATCCTAAACTGAAAAAAGAAAAAAAAGAAAAAATCTATATACGCACATAAAATACAGGTTTGCTATGGTGTTGTGCTGAATTTTAATTGCTTACGTAATAAAAGATGACATTTCAAACTAAAACTGCAAAAAGCATAGCTGTTTAAACTTTAATCAGTCTTTTATTGACATTTATGTTCATCATTTGGTCTTTCAACATTATAAAGCACACTGGACATAGGAAGAAGGGATGGTGCACACTTGAGGTGTCCTCTAAACGTCCCCTCTCTTTAGTTTTCTCAATGATGGTTTTCTGAGGTTTTAGGAGCTAAAAAATATCCTGGAAAAAAACAAAAACAAAAGAAAAAACAACTGGAATTTATTAGTGCCACCATTTCTTCTTGTATATAAAGAGTGACCAGAAACATATTTCTATGCTATAAAAGCTCACAAGGAATGTAAACCTTTAACCCGGCCCAAAAATAACTGACAGGTTCAGGAGATCGAATGCTTGTAAAATTCTTTTTACTCAACAGAACGTTAAATCATAGCAACAAGTCATGGTCAAATTATCCAGGCATTGCCGAACTTTCAAAGTCTCCTTTATCTTATGTCTTCCCACACAAGTTCTGATATTATATTCCACAATCAGAATAATGATCAAGTATATACTTTTTTTTTTCTCTTTTTTTTTAAAAAAAAACAACAAAGGAAGCCAACGTAGCTTGTTCTGCCGTTAAATGACTGATGAGGAGAGAATGTGATGCTGCAGTGCTGCTTGTATTCAGTCCATGCAGTGGAATCAGTGTGAGTAATGAAGAATTACATTCAGAAAAATAAATGTTTCTCCCTCCTTCCCTCCCTTAAATTCTCTCCAAGCCCAGTGTCTGATATAGCTTAAACAAAAACCTAAACTGAAGACCGTGTTCAGTGTGGTAAAAAGCTTGCGCAATGTTAAAAAGTATGCAAATATGATATATGACAATGTCCACAACGGGCATGATGGGAAACATGCGGTTTGGGGTTTTAAAATAAGGGAAATCTCACTTCTACGTTAAGTCCCTAAAAGTGAATTACTATCCTCATTTGTGCTCTGGTTCATCTACAGGTTGTCCCTCTATCACTGCCATTCCTCTCCAACATTGTGTTCCACCACACTGAACATTGTCCACATTACCCCCCCACCCCCACCCAGTGCATATCACACGCAAATTACACTCTTTCCTCAATCACAAAACATGCACCAATAGGAGATACCACCCCTCCCACTCCCTCCACCACAAAGAAAAGTTATATCATTGCATTAAAACAACTGTAACTGCAAAAGAAACTACACATTCAAGTACCTATTTGTCATATGGCACCAAGAGCAAGTGTACCACAATAACATTAACCAGCCAGCAATCTCTGTTAGGTCTATTCTCTTCCAATACTGCCACTTCAGAAAGCACATTACATTTGCCATTAAATGATTGAAAAGTGTATATTACAGGTTTGTCAGTATTCATAGCATATTTTAACCCCATCTAAATACTACACACACACACAGACAATGCATGTGTGTGCACACTGTAAAAGACTTGAGCTTTATCCTGACAAATATCCATTTCAAAAGCTTCCATCACTTTTTTTTAGTGCTTAGGTTAACACAAAAAGACTCCTGGTAAACCCAAGGGCTCAAACCTAAATCAGCAACTGCCCCGTGCCTTCAAGGCAAAGTCAATGAAGGTGGTTGTTGGGAAACGGGGGGGAAAAAAAGAAAAAGGACACCAATTCAGTGACTGTGAATTTAACGGTCAGTGCAGAGCCCCTTTACCCTCTTAACTTCATACAGTGGATAGCCAAAAGTCTCCCAATATGTTGTAAAAGGTATGTTTCAGGTTCCCCTTGTTTTCTTCATCCATTTGTAACAGGACCACAGCAATAGTAATAAAAAGAAAAAAAACTTTAAAAAAAAAAGAAAAAAGAAACTTATACCAAAAAAAAAGCCTATTTTTAAGTAAATAAATGTTTGAATCTCAATCCAAAAAAAAAGAAGCATTTTTTTGTTTTTTTATATATACACACAGGATATCAGAGATAGAAAAAGGCAAGCTGTAGCATGAGCAAGATTGTGCGCGCGCACGTGTTAAGGATGGGGGGAGGCGAGGTTAGAATTCCTTTACCCCAAACCCCGTCTTTGGAACGCTGCTGTGTGGGAACGGTGTATGCAGCATCATGGGTCTTTTTTTGGGGGGGGTCCAACCCTTCTTTCTTTTTTGTCCGCACACACTACACGCAGATTAGGCTGCAATTAATACAATGGCTGGGAATTTAAATGACAAACAAATCAAAATATTTCTTTTTATGTGTGTGTGTGTTTATATATTTATGAATTTAATATACACTTTCTTTCTATAATATCTTCAATAACAGCAGGGTCAAAAGCTTATGATTCTGGCATTGTCTGCAAATGCAAAATGAGAGCTTAGTCTCTTCAACCCCATGAAGAGGCAGAGAAACTATAGTTTAAAAAAAATAAAATAAAAAGCAGACAGAAGGGAAGAATGACAAATCAAGTGACAATATCCTGAAAGAGATGAGCAGACAGAAAGCAAGCAGACGTGCAAGAAGAGTCGCTATCACGCTCAAGTTTAATGTATTTGCAGCTGGGGAATCCAGTCCACGTCCCAGTTTGGACATAATATCCAGGAGCTAAACTGGGATTTGGTGCCAAAAAGTCTTACATGAGTGCGCCCCTTATGGTCAGGTGTGGATTCTCAGGCTTTCAGACCCTGAATTTGAGGCTTTAACCTTGAGGTCTTTGGATAGTGATTCATTTATTTTATTACATTTCTGTGAGTTCTGTAAGGTGACCTCCAGTGAGCCATGTCCATTGGTAAAGTGAAGTGTTGGCCCCTGTTTGTGTACCAGTAGTGCCCAGATCCTGAACTGGACAGTGTAGCTTAAGGTGTGTAGGAGTTGCAGGCTTGTGTGGTCGATCGACTTCCCGTCAGATGCAAAAAAAATGTGTGATGATGTGTAAAAAATTCACACTAACAAAAAAATAATAATAATAATAATGCCACAAACCACTTTAAGCCTTCTCAGTGTTTACCATGAATCCACTAGTGGTTGATTTTGGTCGTGGCTGGCTGGCGAGTTGTGAGGTCCTCTCTTCTCTCTGGTCTAAGCAAGGCACCACAGAACCCTAAAAGATTCAGACCTGTGTCCTATGTCTCTGCAAATCCACCCAAAAAAAGAAAAAGAAAACAAGGGGCAAGAAAAACTGTGCTTGTTGGCCTCTCCTCCTCGCTCTGATGTTTATGTTGTAGTTCTGGAGTCAGAACATGAACGCAG
>VURO01006740.1:47019-66727 GCA_015108175.1 Pelvicachromis taeniatus
ATGGAATTAAAAATAAAAAAAAATAAAATTTAAAAAAAAAATTTAATTTTTTCTCAAAAAAAAAAAAAAAAAAAAAAAAAAAAAAAATGTATTTCTTAAGTGACCAGGAATCTCAAAACAGCACACAGCATCAAAGAGAGCCAACCAAAAAAAGGTTGCTCTGTGTTCAAAGGGTCTCATGCGCCGAGAGAGAAAAAATTTGTTGAATTTAGAAAGAAGAAGAAAAAGGAGCAAAGAGTACAGGAAAAGGGAAGGAAATTCATTTCAACAAGACAGTGAATGTTTGAGTGAAGGAAGGGAGGAAAGCAGCGAAGAGGGAATAAAGAGGGGAGATGCTCGCTCAAGTGGAAAAGGAGGTCACGATGGTGTCGTTCTTCTGCTGTGAGCTTGAGCAAATTTGGCTGGAGGTTAGACAATAGCAAGTAGCAAAGTCAATCGAGGGAATATACAGATACGATGCAGTTTCAGTTGAAATAAGATGGGTTTAAATATGGGCAAAAAAAACTTTACATATAAAGAAAGGTTATCAATAAATCCCCAGCTGTTCATTTTTTTCCCCAATACCCTATTCAAATTAAAATGTTATGTTTAGAATTAAGTCACACAAAGACAATTAATACACAACGTTATTTTTCTCCATTCAGTCACTCCCACCTTCAACTCGAGACTCCAGGTAACTGTTGAGCTCAGTGTCTTTCCTCACAGCTTCTTCCGATACTTTGGGAGCGTTGGGCAAACACACTAACACAACACTCATGTTATCCCGACTCCCCTAAGACAGACCAGAGGACAGACGAATAAAAAAAAGAGAAGAAAGAGCAGGTTAAGAGAAAATGTTGTATAGTTCTAATTTTTCATAGGGAATAAGGACTGAATAACCTGCACTGTAACTCAGAGCTAAGTCAAATGTGATGGTATCAAAAACATACAGTAAATAAGCAATAAAATGCATTTTTCTCATCTATTATCTATTGAATTCAAGCAGATAACAGCTGCTGGTCAGGATTAAGGAGTAACCTGCAAGACTTGAAGCCATCTTTCAAGCAGTTTGTACTTCAAAGCTCTGTACTTCATTCTTTTCATTTTTACTTTGCCCTGTATCCAAGACTGCAAAAAACAAATTCTCCATCTCCTTTTTTTTAGTAAGGGAAAGTTTACTGAGCCATTAAAGCAGTTACAAATAGTTCTTGCTCAACAAAATAAAATAAAAAAATCTCTAAAACGTTCTTCATCATATTGTGTTATTCTGTGGAGGGAATTCAAATAGACATCTTGCTGACAACATTTTCTACACACGTACAATACTGTGCAAAAGTTTTAGGCAGGTGTGGGGGAAAAAAATGCTGTAAACAAACAATGCTTTCAAAAATATAAATGATTGTTTATTGGTCCCAATTGTATTCTGCAGCAGGACAACGACCCCAAACATACAGCTGAAGTCATTAAGAACTACCTTCAGCGTAAAGAAGAACAAGAAGTACTGGAAGTGATGGTATGGCCCCCCAAAGAGCCCTGATCTCAACATCGAGTATGTCTGGGATACATGAAGAGACGGAAGGATGTGAGGAAGCCTACATTCACAGAAGATCTGTGGTTAGTTCTCCAGGATGTTTGGAACAACCTACCAGCCGACTTCTTTCAAAAAACTGTGTGTAAGTGTACCTAGAAGAACTGATGCTGTTTTGAAGGCAAAGGGTGGTCACACCAAATTCTCTTTTGTTCATTCACTGCATTTTGTTGACTGATGAAAATAAATTATTCACACTTCCAGTTTTGAAAGCATTCTTTGTTTACAGCATTTTTTCTCACCTGCCTAAAACTTTTGCACAGTACCGTACATCTCCGCAAGTCAAAAGAAAGCAGAGGATGTCACATCAAAATATACAAATGACAAACTCCAAAACAAATAAATAAATACCTTGTGCAGACAGGTATCCACCACTTCATTGCAGACTTTCTCCAGGTCATCACAGACCTCAAGCCTCGATTTCACAAATTCGCACAACTCCTCATTGGACATAACGTCCCAGATGCCATCACACGCCAAAATCATAAACTGATCCTGTTCCGGTGCCCGAACCATCACAAACACCTCTGGTTCAGGGCTAACCAGCTGCTCTGTGGGACCCTTGCCATCCACACACTTGTAATCATAGTCCCCCAAGGCCCTCGATACAGCCAGTGACCCATTAACCCTTTGAATCATCACTGAACCGCCAGCATTCTGGATGCGCTCTCTCTCACGTGGGTTGCAAGGTTTGTGATCAAGTGTGGAGAAGCACACCTGTGAATTGCGGTAGAGAACAGCTCGAGAATCCCCACAGTTAATAAAGAAGAAATGATCAGGTGACAGAAGAATTCCCACTGCTGTGGAGCCACTCCGGTCCATGCCATTTCGAAGGTCGGAGAAGCTGCGCATGTGCTCATCTATTTTCAGGAAGCCTGTCCGGATGCCGGCTTTCACAGCCTCCACTGCAGGTGGAACTGGTGGTGGAGCGTTGGAGCCGTCTGATCCAGACTGAGAGCCTTGTGCGTTTCCAGACCCTAAGCTAGCAGTGATTATGTGCTCAAGAAGATGCTTAGAGCAGTAATTGGCAACTTTAGAGCCTGCGTGCCCATCGTACACAGCAAAAAAGGACCAGTCAGTCATACCAGGAGCTGGAAGCCCCAACACAGCTGTATGAGCATCCTCCATCTCCACCCGCCAGCCCTGCATGGAGCTTAGCCCATAGCGCAGACCATTGCCCTCGCCATGCGAGTTGTACTTCTCCGTTTTGGGCTTGTCCAGGAACGCACCCATGGCTCTGCCCTGAGAGACCCACTCCTAGCTGTGGGAGAGGAAAAACAAAAAGAAACAAGGAACAGAGAAAGAAAAATCAGACAATGAAACCGTTCTGAACAGTTAATTATGTCTCTACTATGCTGGCAGATTACAATACAGAATCTAAATGATTCACTGCCAAGACTGTGCTTGGTAGATTTCAGGAAAAGTGCAGAAAATGCTGTTTCAAGTAAAGCACATAACTTATCACTGTTCATAATATGTTCTCAATCTCCGTTAGATTTATAGTAGCATTGTGTGAAAGTTGCTTGTTGACACTGCATTCAGTTTATATACAACAGCATTTGGGTAGTCAAAAAAATAATTGAATGATTGATCAACTTGTTTTAGTTGGAGTTCAGTTTCATGCCTGAGAATCACAGGGTGCACAGAATAGTGGTCAAGTCTTCTCAGCCAAAATAAACAGCTTATAAATCTCACATGACTTTATTATGTTCTGAAAACACAAAGCCTACAAATATTCCCCACAGATATTTATGGAGAATATTGAACTTTTGGGTTGCTGGAATTTTCTTTCTGTGTTTCTTATACTTTCTATCTACGGCTTAAGGAACATACCAACTGAAGGGTGATCATTGCTCATCACATCCACAAATAGTAGCTACTTTCATTTATCCTTAAAGAAACTGAGAAGGAAGTTTAAAAGCTTCTCTGGGTAGTCAGAACTGCCTTCAAAAAGCATTAACAAACTCCACAGAGTGTTCAGGATGAGTTATCTATCAATAGCTGCGCCTGCATTAGCTAAATGCACAGCAGCATTACGCTGCTGGATAGCAGAGAGAAATTCGCTATCCAGTCTGTTTATAGGTTATGCAATGTGAGAATATTAACTTTTACAGTCTTATTGTCACACTGCTTAATGGAATCTTGGCCATGGAAATTGCACAATAACCTATACCTTATATCTGAAAATATCAATAAATGCTACTTACAAGTACGTTGCAGGCCTACTCAAAGGATGCTGCCTGTTAATGTACATGTGGACAGAGCTAAAAGGTTCTTCTCAAAAAAATAAAAATAGATAAGTGCCCATTATTTTGCTATTAACTTGTGATTTAAAGTCTAATTTTAAAACACAGATTTCATCAACAAAATGACACGTATGAATGCTAACTAGACATAAATAGAAGGGGACTGAATGAGTGAGTCACCCTCATCTACATATGAAGCATTTAGACTGCTACACTGCCAGGCTGACAGCATGCACTTCACTTACACTTTATTTATATGCTGTTTAACTGCTGGAAGCCAAAATTGAACTTGAAATTAAAATTTGATAAACTGAACAGCCCTACTGTGTGTTAAAGTAGGACTTAGAATTTCTAACTAATCAAATTAACCAATCTCATAAAAGCATTATTTTCTGGTCTCTGATCTTTAAGACATAAATAATGCTTATACAAGTTTCTCCATCTTTACTTTGCCAATGGTTTGTTATCAAAGCGTTTGATGCGACTTCCAAAATTGAGATGATATTCAACAGGTGCACACTTGGTCACTGATCACATATCAAAGGGATGAAAAGCATCAGTAGTCCAGACCACTTGAATTATTACCTTGACGACAAATGCATTCCACACAACACTGAGCAGATATCAAAGCAATTTCCACAACCACAAAAAACACATTATTTGCTTTCATCTATGCTGCAACTACATACACATCATACCAAGGCAAGGGTGCTGTTATTTTCAGATTCATAAAAAAGACAAAATGTGTACCATACCCAGCTCAAAGTAAGCCTTTAGCATTTGACTGCTTACATAGCTAAAACAGAGTCTGTATTACCTCACTTCACATAACTTTGTTTTCGGGCATATGATACACATTCAAGTTTGAACCGCTTAAAAAATAAAAATCTAAATTAAAAATATTTTTTAATCACAGTCCTGATAATTGCCCTTTGGCTGAAGGCCAAAATCTTTGGCATGTGCCAATTCCCCAAACTATCGGTGTTCATTAAAAATAAATACCAGCATAGGTCATATGTACACCACAGACTGATGTCACCCAAAGTCTGATGTCTCCATGGCTACCCAGCTTGGAGTGGCAGGGAGTGGTTGTCATAGCAACACTGGTAGCAGCTAGACATGACTGCACATGAACTACCACATGCATGTCTGTCTGAACATTCATGTATTCCATCAAGGTGACCAAAAACCAGGGTCAGGATTTGCTCTGATTGACTAGGCCAAAATATTTTCCCCCCCAATGGTTTCTGTTTGAGGCAGGCCCAGAAAAACCACCACTCTCAGCCTTCAGGCAAGCAGGATGGCTTTAACAAGTTAACTCAATTTAACAGTCAGCTGCTGATAGGATCCACGCAGGGTGAGATTAGCTCGTCAAATGCAGACCACAGGCTTAACACAGTGAACTATTACTAATGTCTTACAGCTCTCTCTCTCTCCTGACTCAATGACATGAAAAGGACAGTGTGTAATATAATGGCCAATCTACCTTTAGAAATCAGCATCACCTTACAGATGTACTGTTGTTTTGTGTGGGGAAAATGACAAGATGATAATTTTAGACTGATAGGAAATGCAGCACGGTAGCTGTGTAACTTGCTGTAGAGCTGCTGTAACCATGCTGAGAAGCTGATGAAGGGAAAGTAAAGTAAAAGGTAGAAGCCTGAATGGGATATTAGCACATGATAATATCCCACTGCTGCATCCTGTCTTTAGTTGGACACAACTAAAGTAGTGGAGTTAGGAAACAAAAACTTAAACCCAACAACTATAATGTAATGCAACATATTTAGAGCTGTTGAATTATTCTTCTGAATTGACACTTTGCACTGTGCGATATTCCTATATATCGAATGACAAAATGAAAACGTCTACTATGTCTAATATTTTTTCATCGTTTGGATGGTCACCATGTTGATGCAGGCACAGAGAATGGACATGGATTGGTTTTTAAAAAGTCTGACACGGACAGAAAACTGTACTATGCAAAATCCATTCTAAAGACTGTTCCAGGTCGTAAAGGAAGATTATTCAGGGTATACCAACAACTTGTGACCGATAAGTTGTTAAATGTCTGTCACTATCAGATTCACCAAAATATCAAGATGGCAATGGCAAAGAGTTGAAGCTTGAGGCATAATTATGTAACTTCTCTAATCAGTGAATAACTTCAAGAAAGCTATGACCACCTTAGATTACAATAAATAAATATAAACAAAAATTAAATCTTTTTTAAAAAGCTGTGCTGTGACTATTACAGTTTAGGTCTACATTGAGTCTGTCTCTGAAGATAACATCCACAACTTATAGACATGCAAATGCTCAGTTTCTACTAATGTGCTTATATTCCTTTTAGCCATGAATCATCTTTTTGCTGATTAACTACCCATTAGCCACATCCACATTTGATGATTTTAAAAAGAAGGCAGTGAACAGCTGGTATTACACACCGTTCTCAGCTATGATTAAAAAGAAGAAGAAAAACAAAACAGCAACTTTATCTCAAAAATTAGTTTGACTTGTTTTTTGTTTTGTTTTTTTACAAATTTGATGAGTGGAACAAACAGATCTCCCCCCTCTTTGATGACTCATCTTTGAAGTTCCATTTCCTGGAACAAGAGTTCTTTGAACAGATAGCTTCAGCGATGATGTCTGTCCAGACCATGTCCAAAGAGGTTGGAAGTACAAGTGTCATGTCATAGTGGACTGCGAGTGGTTTCTGCTGTGCAGTGAAAAAGAGTTTTTACCCTCTTCCCAATTTCTTATTTTTGCATGTTTGTCACACATGTTTCAGATCATCAAACTCATTAAAACATTAGACAAAGATAACCTGGGTAAATACAACAGTGATTTCATTTATTAAGGAAAAAAAGATCCAGACCTACCTGACCCTATGTGTGAAAGTAATTGCCCCCTAAACCTAATAGCTGGTTGTGCCAGCCTTGGCAGCAAGAACTGCAATCAAGCATTTGTGGTAACTGGCAATGAGGTTTTTGCTGTGGAGGAATTTTGTCCCGCTCGTCTTTGCAGAATTGTTTTAATTCACCAACACCAGAGGGATTCAAGTCTGGGCTGTGTCTAGGTCACATCAAAACCTATGTTTTCTCTTTGGTTTTTTTGAGACGTTCAGAGGTGGACTTGCTGGTGTGATTTGGATCATTGTCCAAATCCTGAAGCAACAAACCACCCCGGAAGTCGCTTTCTTATTGTTGAACCATGAACTGACTTTATTCCAAGGCAAGTGAGGCCTGCAATTCTGTTCTGGATTATTTTGTGACCTCCTTGATGAGACATTGATGTGCACTTGGAGTCATTTTGGTCGCCAGCCACTCCTAGGTATCTTCATCACTGTTCAAAGTATTTTCCATTTGTGGATAATGGCTCTCACCGTATTCTAGAAATTACTTTGAAACACTTTCCACACTGACAAATGCCAGTGACTTGGTTTTTTAGCTGTTCTTGAGTTTCTCTAGATCGTGCCATTATGTGTTGCTTTCTGAGCTCTTTTAGCCTACTTCACTTTGTCAGACAGGTTCTATTTACTTGATTCAACAGGTCTGGAAGTAATCAGGCCTGGGTGTGGCTATTTGAAATTGAACTCTGCTTTCCAAATAAATTTGGTTAATCACAGCTACTTTATGATTACTTACTTTTTCCCCCACATAGGCCAGTTTGGATAGTTGGTTTTTTTTATTGTTGTTTTTTTACATAATAAATTATTTTAAAAATTATATTTTTCCTCAGGTTAGCTTTGTCCAATATTAAAATTTGTCTCATGATCTGAAACATGTAAATGTAAAAAATGGGTAAAAAAAAAAGTTAAGAAATAAGAAAGGGAGCAAATACTTTTGCACTGCACTGTATACATTTACCTCCGTTTTCTCTATCCAACCACCTTCCTAGCAAATCTCAGAAGTTGAGAAATGATGAGGGACTTTAAACATAGGAGTATTTAAGCATGCACTAAAACCACTTTCAGCTCCTTTGGGATACATTATAAAACACCACAAGTTCTGAGACATAAGCACAAACACAAATTAATCGCTCAGTTATTCCAGGCTTGCCACTACATTTGAGCATGCATCTGCGTGTGAACTCTTTCAGTCCACACTAACACAACCACACGGGTATAGATAAAGGCCTTTCGACAAGCCTATGTACCCAGTGTAGTCATAGGCTAAAAGAGCATTGCTATTGCAGGATTTCACATCAAGGTGCCAACACAAACATGCCACTGATGATGCTGCCATTTCTGGAACACACCATCACACAAACACACTTCCACACACACCAACAACCCAATAAAAGTACACACAACAAGGCAATAAAACAAGCTGATCCCTGTACTGGAGTTTCATGAGAGTAAAATTGGAATAGAAAACATGGATGAGCTTTACAGCTAGACTCTACTACGTACATTGTTAGTAAATAATGTGTTGACGTCTAAAACAAAAGCTACATTTATGCTAAGCAGCAACCAGAATAAGCTACACAAAACGAGCTCCGCGTAAATCGCACCTGTTGCAAATATTCATGAATCAGATTAAAAATACGTTGGGGGGAGACTGTTGACACATGCCACAGGCAAATAAAGACAAACCAAACCTTCTCAGATCACATGGATAGACTCAAAAGCTGGTATGATAACCATTAATCCCCCAGCAAAATGATGTTGATGACCCATTTGAATATTGACAAGTGCGTGAAACGCAACAATTAATGTGAAAGATCACCTGACTCGAGATCTGGCGTGTTAATAAGTGCGGCTACACTGGCGTCAACGACAATATCATACCCTCTACCCCAATAAATACATACAAATAACGGTACTTTACGATCCTGAAGAAAAATCAAGCCAATTTTCGATTTTCGTTACCTAAAACAGAGGCCACTTACATTGCTAGCTAACCAGCTAGCGAAGTTCACAGTTGTCAAAGTGTTTGTCTATCGTTACACGTTAGCGGGTCGCTAGCCAGTGTAGATTCCTTGCTCATTCCGAGTACCAAGTGTTACTTACTGCGTATGAAAAGAAATTCTCTCACTCTCCCTCTATCAGCCCCTCTTCTCGTGATTACGGTAGATATGCTAAGACACTCAGCCTTGTTGTGATAGGCTTAGCAGTCCTTAAAATTAGCCACTTTCGCTTCTCGGCCCCTGTTCGTCAGTTAGCTTTGAGTACGCTAGCCAGCGTTTCACACGATCAGTTCTCCTTTCAACATGTCTCTGCATCGACGCAAGGCTTTTACATACATGTTTGGCACTGTAAAAGCAGGGAGCGCCAAATATATCGCTCTTACTTAGGCTGTCGATTCAAAAGAAAATACACTCGTTTCGGTAGGACTTATCTATGATTGAACACCTAGCTAATTTTTGCTAAAGCTAAATGTAAAAAGGTAGATGACGTTCTTTTTCAGCATCCAGTTTGAGGGAGGGGCAAGACTATCGCTCTCTTCTGTAATTGGATAAAAACTGATTCGAAGCTGAGATACGATTGGTCATCTACTGTACCAGTCAATTTGTTTCTCTAAAAACATAAACTGTGAAAATCCAGCTGTTTTCTCTTATTTGCCTTTGGTGAGAATATGTAATTTGTGATTTCTCCTCCGTTCATATGCTGTTTTTAGAAGAGAGGTGCCTTCGTGCCTTAAATAGCACAGTTTGGAAGTAATTAATAAAAACGGTGCAACACCCCATTTAGTTCTTGCCAGTTCCATTGCCTTGTAACACTTTGCACTGATCACCCAACAATATTAAAACCAAGGACAGGTGGTGTAAAGAGAATTGCTCCTTTACTTACAATATTGATGGAACTTACAGAGCTGTGGAAAGCATCAATGTTACCAATCACCTAATCACAGCCGCAGGTCAAGCAACACAAGGCACTGCCCAATGGCTGCACTCACTTTTAGCAGGACAGTGCATAACGCCGCCCTGCAAAAAGCACTAGGTTCTGACCTGCATACAAGCTACAAAGATCTCAAGTCTATGGAGGCTACTCCTGGCAACCCACAAGAACTAAAGGATCTAAATGTCCAGTTGCCAAACAGAACACCAACGGGGTCCGGTGTCCATACCCTAACTGATCTCAAGCTCTTTTGGCAACATACAGGACATCTGCACTGCATTAGACACGTGGCTTTAATGCTGTGGCCAAGTGAGACATGGTGGCTGTAGGGGGTCTTATTAATTTAAATAGTTTGCTGGGTTGCACTTATAAGGATGATGTAGTGGTGCTTTTATGATGACCTGCAATTAAACCAATTAGTTCTTATTTAATATGGAGGTGAATTTAACAATCATTTTCAATTGAAAACATAAACACTCCTTTCTCTCTTTCACAGTATCTACTGTGCTAAACATGACGTGATCACATTGGTGCCTTTCTGTCTCTCTATGCACTCATAAGTTGTTGGGAATACTTAAAGTATCACATCAATAATGTATATGACAATTTAGTATGTCAGAGATTTCCCACTGGCAGAAAAAGTTCTTTCTTTAGTTTATGCAAAATTTTAGAGCAAGTTTAAAATATGCATATAAGGAAAGCAGATTTTTCTTTCTCTGTACTGTATTCCTCATAAACTCAGAATAGGTATACCATGACATAGTCTTCCTGAACAAAGACGACAAACAACGTGTTTCCAAAAAAATGTAATCTTATCTCATAAACCAAATTTGATAAAGAAAATTTGTGCTTAAACATGACCTTAATCTATCCAAGAGAGATAAGAGGTCTGTTTGTTATGTGAAATAATTGTTCATAAGATTTTTCTTGATTCAAAAAAGTTGGGATGGGGCCAGGAAAATGCTGGAAAACTAAGTGGAGGAACTGGAGAAACATTTTGCAACTATTTAAGTTAAGTGGGATCACATGTAAGTAATCACAAGTGATACTAGTAATATCATTGTTTTAATAATTGGATATTTCACAAAGAGCATCACAAAGAGGCAGAATTTCTCAGAAGTAAAGATGGACAGAGGTTACATTGTTAGAGAATTTCTGAATAATGTCCCTCAATGTAAAAGGGACAAGACCAAAAATCATTAGATGTTCATATTCTTCAGACAGTCAGGCAGCACTGCATTAAGAACAAGTATGGAAATGACAGCATGGACTCAGTAACACCTCCTGAAATCAAGGTCACTGAATGCAGTTCACCTCGCCATCTATCAAGCAAAGAAGAAGCCATAGGTGACCATGATCCTGAAATCCTGGCATTTTCTCTGGCTCATGGGACATTTAAATGTACTGAGGCACAGTGGAAAGGTGTTCTGTGGTCAGACAAATCAAAATTTTACATTCTTTTTTGAAAAACATGGACACCTCCTCCAGACTAAAGAGAACAGGGACCATCTGGCTTTTCACTATTGCTCACCTAAAAAGCCTCTTCCCAATTCCAGGTCCTGAATTGACCTGCTGACAGTTCGGACTTTTCATTGAATAAAAACATTTATTGCATTGTAATAGTATGAATAAAATAAAAATATGATGAAGAAGACTCATAACTACTAGTCCTATATGAGACTAGAATGGGACAACATTCCTCTCCCTTCAGTTCCCAGATGTTTACAGTCTGTTGTTAAGAGAGCCCATCTTTACCACAGCTACACAGTAGTAAACATAGCCTTGCCCAAAGTTTTTTGAGACATGTTACTACCAAATTCAAAATGAGTTAATGTCTTTCTTAGAATAGTACCTTTTCTCAGCTTAAACATTTGATATTTTTTATATTGTATTGTCAATAGAATTTGAGGTTCATAAATTATTGTATGTTGTTTTTATCTAGATTTTACACAGCAACCCAAAATTTGGGAAATTGGTTATATTACATATATAACATCCATCCATCCATCCATCCATCCATCCATCCATCCATCCATCCATCCATCAGGGCTTTAGGTTGAAGGAGGCTACAAGGTGGAGGATCTGCTTTTCTTTTTTTTAATACTGAATCTTCTTTATCATATTTTTTTCAGGATGGATCGATTCAGTGTGAGTTAGCTGAGATAACATTGAGTTAAGTGCTGCTTGCATGTATATTGTGAAGGAAAAGAAAACAACTAGCTTTGGCCTTCACTGCTTTCTCTCACCTTGTATGAAATCACCCCATGTGCGATCCTCTCTGCAGAGTGCAGCAATCACGCCTTGCCTTGCTCACCACTCTTCAAACACAAGAGCACTTGAAAAGCTGATTTCCTGCTCCTCAGAGGGAACAGGTTTCTTTTGTCAACCGAGGAGCCGGGTCAAAACAATAATTGCTGGCAAATTGTGCCTGAAAATATACAACGCTCATTTGATTTACATGTCATTTTCATGACTCTCTGCTCCAACAGCTTGCAATGTTACATTAGGGCTTTATCAAATGTTTATAAGGGCAATCAATTTCTTTTCCTGGATGCGCTGTATCAAGTGTCTGGGTTTGTTTGTGTGAGAGAAAAAAAAAATACACTGCAGCTACACACTCACCCATACATATTAATGCATGTTATATGAGGGGTCAAGCTGTTCCCCCTGCTTAATGGGATTATAGACATTAACAAACTCTTTACTAAATGAGAGAAGACCTTTTTCTTTCTCTTTGTCTCTCATCCCCGCTCTATACCATTTCACTCTGTCCTCTCTTTCTCTCTCTCTGATCCCTAATCAGCAAGTAGGCCTAGAAGTGCCTCGGGGCTGAATACGAACGAGCGCAGCTGCCTGGTGCGGATTACTCCTACCCCACACAGGCTTACCCTCGATGTATAAATTCACACACGCATGCCCGTGTAGTAAAAACAGTGTTCATATGTCATTCACAAGCATGTCCAGCACTTGCTGACATATGTGTTTTTCAAGCATATGTCACACTGTGAAAATATCTCATACATGCACGTGAAAATTACACACAGAAACTATTTCGATCACATGCCGATAACATCCAGTAGCAGACACATGCTTGGACACACCCACAAGTTTTAGCGCGTCTCAGGAACATGTCCGTTCATAGCATGTATAGTAGTGTTAGAGGACAGGTGCTGCAGCCACATGTTGCCATTAATCACCAAGTGACATTTTGAAGAAAGAAAGAAAGAAAGAAAGAAAGAAAGAAAGAAAGAAAGAAAGAAAGAAAGAAAGAAAGAAAGAAAGAAAGAAAGAAAGAAAGAAAAAAAGGGAACAAATTAATCAAATGTCAGCTTGACAAAAGTTGGACTTTTGCACCTATAGAAAAAAATTTAGTCTGTTAAAAATGTATTTTGTATATTTTTCTTTAAAATGTCTTGTAATGTATTTATCCTCATTTGAAGTACTTATACCATGCGTCCTTGTGTTTTTTGTTTAAGACATGAGCTTGTTCAGTTATTTCTTTACAATATATTTTTTCCTAACGTTAAGTTTAGAAAATTCATGCATTTCATTCCCCAGTATCCCTGTACATTTATACATTTACATTTATAATATGTAAATGTGTTAATATTTAGGTGTTCATTTTACTCTGTTGTGGAAAACCTGGTCCCTGTGTCTTTCTCCAGTTGATTTTGAATATTTTAACTTGTGACCTGGGAGATGTCATGTGTTAACGACTGAGCAGCTATAGCAAAGTGAAATGGCATTAACGCCATGCTCAATGGCAGATCAAAAGCTTGTTCTACAGGAACATTAAGCCACAGATTTACTTCCCTGCACAGATTTAAACTGCCAGTCTGGCATTGAAACAGAAACCTGCACACATCAAGATATACTGACCTAAAGATCCTCACAATACAGAATCTTCAGTGTTCAGCTCTACAGAGGTTGACCTGAGTTTGTAAATTAGATCTGGATGAGTTTACTTTATGTGCTGGGTCATGGATGAAAGACTGTTGTGGAAGTATCACACCTCCATCTAGTGGGAAAAAGAGGTAAGGCTAGCAAATACATGCATAAAGGGGTCGAAAAAGGCACGTTTGGGTTGTGATATAAAATTGATGGTCTCAAAATCTTCTAAAAGGTTGAATGCTCAATCAGTGTCTTGTCCTAAATGCCAGGAGAGGCAGGTGGGCATGAATTAAAGAAACTTACTCTAGGGTATGTCTGCACATCATCCTGCCCACCAAAATATTTATGGGCAGCATTAAAATGTATTCTTTCCTGACATAGTGAGTCATTTTTAAATTACATCTGTATTTGTGTGGATTAGATCAATCAAAATGATCCAAAAAGTTCATTATACAGTTCACTAGAGTTATAAAATGTCCACATCTTGGAAAATATAAAGAATGACTGTAACTTGGACAGTGAACAGCATCCAGTGACAAAAAATAACCTGAATGGTTATTGAAATGGCAATAAATGGATTGATTTACTGCGTGAGCTGGATGCCAAGGTGACCCGGGGAACTCTGGGTATACATGCAATCTTCGTTTTCTCTGTGTGATCTCTTTTTGACTGATATTGGGGGAAGAGTTCAGCTGGAAGAAATCATTTAACAAAGCAAGGACAATCTTCTCCCTGAGCAGGCAGGAAGAAGGCCACCACCTCTGTGTCTGTGCTCAGTTCATCCTCGTCCTCATCATCTGCCCGAGCTCTTTCTCAGTCTTCATTTCTGCTTGGCCCTGAGCTTGTGGTGTCACATCAATCACACCCGAGGGAACGCACCAAGGTAGATTTGTTTTGGCTCTAATGAAAGATGCTCTTAAGTCGCAAAGTTCAAGAGCGAACTGGAGGTGGTGGGGGCTGCATAAAAAGAAAAGGACTCGTGACATTGATGAGTGGTTGTACTAAGGTGGTGACGTCAGACTTGGGAAGGAGTGGGACACAATCTGTTCGTTTTTGCCATTCATAATGACCTTTGTCATCTCTATGCTTCATGTCAAGAGAAGCATTCAAGTTGCTGAAGTGTTCTTGTGCAGTGAGATTAAATTTATCTCATCTCCCAGTCCTTACCAGAGGCCTCTTTGGCTGATGCTTTCTGATGACTCTGTTGGAGCAGAATCAGAATCAAAGACTTTTCAACAGCAATCAGTTCAGCAAAATTATATACAAACCAATAAAGGGAAGCTCTCTTTTATTTGATCTAGCGCAGGCTTGTAATTCTGAAAACAGTTCGGTAGTAGATAGTAGACACAGTGCAGAAGGCTGAGCCAATCATAGAGAGGGAGGCTCACCAGCAAAGGGCACACTAATGGGCTCACTAACAAACCAGCAGAGATTCTTAATTAAAGATTAAGAAATCTCACAGCCTGACCCACATTTTTTGAGCGCGTGCACATCTGAATACGTGTGTGTGGCAGCACTGCACAATCCTATTTTGCCTGTCCTCGAATCGTGTCCATTATTGATGGCGCCATTAAAATATGCACAAGGACAAAATAGGTGGTGCAGGGAATGTTTTTGTGTGATAACAATGTGTTAGTGTGTGTATGTTCGCGTACATTAGATACAAGGAATCGAGAAAACTTGAAGCAAATGTAAATTGAAATTTAAGTGAAATACTTTCCCTATTTCTTTATGAACACATCCGTAACTATATTTTAATATTCTCACGAGCAACCGGATCAGCAGCAGGTCAGCGCGCCCTCAACTTTAACTAAATAGGAACACAAGTTTTATCCTTGAATGTTAATCACTGTAAAACTTTGCATATAAGTGTGCATGTGTTTGTGTGTTTTGTTGTGTCAGCTAAGTGCAGTGTGATCTAACAGCAGCTGACAGGCAGGTTTGAGGCCTCTCTCTAGGGTCCTCCGTGTGTGTTTGTGTGTCTCTGTGTGTATGTGTCCTGCTCTAGTGGTGTGTGCTAATTGGAAGCTCAGCGGGACAGGCAGCAGGTCCTCCGTATCGCCCATGTGCACATGTAGAATCATACTCAGTCTCTTTCTCTCTCTCTCTCACTCTCTCGCTGGTTCTCTCTCTCTCTCACACACACACACACACACACACACACACACACACACACACACACACACACACACACACACACACACACACACACACACACACACACACACACACACACACACACACACACACGCACGCACGCACACACACACACACACACACACAGAAATCAACAGCAGTCTGGTCTGTTAGCCTTTCTACATTTAACATGAGTCCAGTCTGCAGTCTCTTCACTTATTCATCCCTCTCCACCTCCTCCTCAGCCACTTCTCGCCTGCTTTAACCTGAAACGACAGCTGCACTGTGGCCAGTGGAGACCTGCCCGGCTCCCCCGTCTCACTGGACATCAGAAAGAAATACCACCAGGTAGCTGGGAAGGCAGAAGAGAAGAGAAGAGAAGAGAAGAGAAGAGAAGAGAAGAGAAGAGAAGAGAAGAGAAGAGAAGAGAAGAGAAGAGAAGAGAAGAGTGTGAGGGATCAATAGTGTACACGAGAAAAGGGTGATGTGCGTGAAAGGGGAGGTCGATGGTTTGCCCACTGGTGTGTGAATGTGTTATTTACCTGGACAGGCTGGGGACCAAAGAAATGAGACATTCACCTTCTCCTGAGAAATCCCCCAACACTCTCTTACATGTAGACACGCATGAGCACATTTATTAATGCACACACAAACACACGAAGCTGTACATGTGTACATTCTTATACATGCACAGACTTTAGAGAAAACTACAGTCATGTAAGTTCATGTCATGTTCATGAATACTGTTTACTGCTTTGTGCGATGAACATAAATAATGACTCACAACATTTTAGCAATCCATAGGGGATGTTTCTCCTTACTTGACCTCTGTCAACAGATGTTACAGAGCAGAGGTCACTATCCCTATAGCGCAAGTATACTTCATGGTCTCTGTTTTCACTGAAAAATGTACATTTAAAAATATTTATTTGTATTTCTACAATCCCAACATAGTTCTAAATGTCCAGATTGTCTCTGTGCAGTCACATGACTCCATGTGTGTTCATGTGTGGTGTACGTGTGTTGTGTGGTTTGGATGTCAGTTTCTTTACAGCATGTCTGACAGCCAGCATATGATCCTGAGACAGCATGACAGCTGTCTTCATGCCCCTCTTAACATACACACGCTCATCTGCCCACCCACCCGCACTGAAACACATAGAAACACACACGTGCACAATACAGCAAATGACAGATTTGCCACCTTGTGACAGACCTGCTACATCCACCTGCAACAGACAGGCCCAAGGATAGAGAGGTGATTGGGTTGAGGATAATATGGAGGTTGTGTTTAGTGTGACTCGAGGCTAGACAGGAGACAAATACACGGATGGACAAGACACCAAAGGGCTGGTGGATAGATGGATGCATGCCAGAGGTCAAGAGAAAATCTAAGTGAAGCTAGAAGATGCAGGAAATTGGAAAAGTGGAAGGGAAACACGAGTAATGAGGGAATGAGAGAGCGTAGAACAAATAGAGAAGAAACACAGTTTTACAGATGAATTATATAAACATTTCTGCCAAAATGGCTATTTACGCTGAGGCTCGAAGGAGCGGACTGTAAACTGAGCCGAAGCACAAACTGCAACAAAGCAAAAAGCTACGTAGGGATAGATTTTAATATACAGTAAGATGCCACATCATCATCAACTTCAAAACAAACTCATTTGTCCAAGGTTGCCCCAGGCCAGTTTTCTCACACGCAGTTCCAACCCTAACCCTTTCCCCAGGGGAACAAAGACCCTTAAACTAAAAAGTGCCAAGGACATGCGGTGTGGGGGAGATCAAGGGTGGTGGCATTGTAGTATGCATCGTTGAGGTGCCTCCACTTGAGTACAATTGTAGGCACCATCCTCCTCACTGCGCCCTAATCTGATGAGACAAGCCTGACATTCCACACCATATAGCGGAGACGTCTCTGGCTTTCATACATATGTGCTCAGACAGACATATGCAAAAGACACAGAGGTTAAGGAAACAACCACACAGACAAACGTGACAGATTGTTAGGGTTACAGCAGAAAGCAAACATTACCTATTAGTTTGCTTTTTTTTTTTGTTGATTTTTCCATCTTTTCCTGCTCACCAATTCCATGTCACGGCTGAGAGAGCCCGCGTCTCCACTGTCAGTGAGAGGCGTGTTGTTGAAATCAGCGTTGCGTTATTCATTTACATACTTGTTTCTTTGCATGTTGCTGTTCTTCTGCTATTCGCACAGTCCTCCAGCGTTGGCACAGCAATCTGTGAAAGACAAAAACTTGATATGTCACATGACAGCGATGTGAACGTAAAGTCACACAAAAGCTCGAGCAAAATAAAATATCCAGACTTTTTGCTCATTGTGTTGTAAAGTTATGATGAATATAAAAAGTTGATTTTTTTTTTTTTTTTTAAAGAGCAATTTGGGGGAAATTTTAATGGATAATATAATTAAAATCTAGGAAGTAGTGCCAGTAGAATTAACACCAGCAAGTTATTTTTTAACTTGAGAAACAGAGGTTACTGATTATATACTTCTACCTTCACAAAGCCTATAAACATGTGCTTCACACAGAGAACCTTGTGTTGTGCTTGAGGGCAGTCTCACAGTCGGCCTTTTCCCAAAGCAGAGGTGATGTGTCCACTAATGTCAACATCGCAGCCAGGGTCAGAGCACTGTCAAACACCCTAACGCACAACCTTTTCCAGCTAACACTAACCCAGTACGAGTGCGTGATAATGTGCGTGCCCAAAATGCCAAGTGCTCCCTTGTCCCTTCTCAATATTTCATCTGTTGTCTCGCTTTACCTTGCTTTAGGTAATGGCCCAGTCACGTAACCCATTTTTCATATGTTTGCTTGTATTTGTGTATTATATGTTTTAGTAATAGACAATTTTTCTCTGATCTGTACTTATGTGCAATTCAAAGTGATACATTTATGACACGAGCATGCAAAAATGTGGCTTTTTGCACATGACACTGTGTCTCACTCATTCCAGTTTTACATTTGCTGTAGTTACGAAGAACGAGATTTGCTGTCAAATGGTGGTTTTAATAAATCAAAAGGAGCTCAGTATGTAAAATGTGGCATAAAGAGTGGAATATAATTATATTATCCATGGTCATAATTTACATTTTGTGTCAAAATCGCCACAATTCTCATTTTCTTTTAGATAAAATGTTTTAAAAAAGGATTAAAAATTAAAGGTGTGGGAATTTGCCAAAAATGATGTGCTGAGTAGAAATTCCAATTTGAATTTGAGTAAGACATATTTGGTGCTAAAAACAAACTGTAGTTGTGTTATTTTTTTCATTCTTCAGCAAACTTCATAACCGTGCTTAAATAGCAACTATAAAAGCAGCTTTCAGTGCTGCTTATAGATATGCTTTTTATCTCAACGCACCGACTTTGTCAGTTATTTCTCGGTCTCAATTAAAGGAATGTACTCAAAAGTCAGAGCTATGCAATATATAAAGCACATGACACAAACATGACATGCCATGTACTACATATTTCCTGAGCATGATCTGTCAAGATAGAACAGGGACACTGAAAATCAGTTACAACACACATGAGACGCTGCACTGAAGGCATGTAGGTGTTGGAGCGTGAAGGGTTTTCCCTGCTAATGCAGATATAATGATGTGACTATGACTATATCAACGTCAGCGTGTGAGAGTCTGTGTATGTTGCCTCCTCTCGCGGACAGTTGTGTTGCTGATCTGCAAGACAATTCTTCGTGACTCACACCTCATGAAAGAGAAAGTTAAAGATAGATAGAGGTAACAAGGGATAGACGGAGGTTGATGAACAAGAGAAGACAACATCTATGTGCTGTTTTGATTGTGATGAGAGGCAAGTGAAGTCGACAGTGAGTTGGCCTACATTCATGTAGCTTAATGTGTGAGGGGAAAACAGAGCGACAGCTCTGTGTCCATCTAATTATTCATCCAAGGAAGGCAGCGAACGTTACGTTGCTAGGTGTGTGTGTGTGTGTGTGTGTGTGTGTGGGGGGGGGGGGGGGGGGGGGGGGGGGTTTGAGTTT
>VURO01006741.1:4845-25262 GCA_015108175.1 Pelvicachromis taeniatus
AAGATGATGGGGGGGGGGGGGGGGGAGACACAAACTATCACAAATGATGACAAATATTCAACATTTTATTAGTAAATTAAATGAGTACATTTTACTTAAGTGTTGTGAAAAGGAAACATTTGTACGCGCATATGTGTTTGTAGTTTTTAAAAAAAAGAATCTCATATATGTTTGCTTTAAGGGTGTCAAATGTTACCCATGTGTGACTGTCAATGCTGGATTTCTTGTCTGGTTCTCTCGTGTCGGTCGGCTCTCAGGGAAAAAGAAGTTGTCACTTTCAACTCTTGTTTAGTTGAAATAAAGTCACCTGGTAGGTTTGTACAGTGGGTGGATCTGTGTGAACAGCCTGGTTTTACCAGTTTAGGCACATTTCCACACGCAACAATAGAGACGCCATATATAGCCATTTTCTCACTAGTGAGTGAAAAATGCAGTTTCAGTTGGAGGTTTTGGAAATCTGCAACAAATTTAAGATCATTTGGCAGCACTGAAACACTGCTTACCCTATAACGCTATTTTAACTTCAACTATGTCCTGTTTTGTTAGACATCGGGGGAAAAAAATACACCAAGATTATGTTTTGGGTTTTTTTTTACAAGCCATTTACTTTATTAGGAAAAAAAAAAACATATTTGGCTAGCATTTTTAAAAAACATGTATGTACCTTTTGAATTTATAACAGTGGTGAATTCAAATCACAGGTTTATAATCTGAAAAAAAGGCCTAGTTGATAACTTGTTCTTGGAGAGTAAGTCAGAAACGGTAAAGAACGCAATACCAACATGCAATTTGTGTAACATTAACAGATGTAATAAATTACACATACTGTGCTAGAATATAATTTAGTGTAAATTAAGCTAAAAGGTAAAAAACAAAACAAGGAATATAGAAATCCTGCAAAGTTTGTCAGCATTGAAACACATTCAAGTCCATGATGATTTTGAGTATTTGAAGTACACTTTGATAAGTAAAGACATATTTGGTTGTTTCCGGTGAACGACAGTTAATCAGTTCTCCTCATCAAATGTGCCAAATTTTGGCAAGTTTATAAAAAAAACAAAATCCAAATATCGTTAGTATTGACTTGGTGTGTATACCACAGATCCTGGTGGGGCTGCAGAGTAGGCAGGCTGGTAGGTATATGCTGGCTGGCTGGTGTATGCCGGCTGGTATGTGTATGCGGGTTGGTAGAGGTTTGCTGTGGGGTTGTATTCAATTATCTCATCTGGGTCTTGGGTCCGGGGAGCATGGCGGCAAAGCAGGATCACTCCGGCACTGAAAAGCAACGCTGAAGTCACCCAGCCAATATAAAGAGCTTCCCCGAGCTCCCTGCGCTGGGCATCGATCAGTAGAGGGTTGTAAAAATCTGTGATGATGACATGGCCAGTCCAGGACACGGGAATTAGGGTTGTAACGCAACCCATGAGGAACAGGCAGCCACCAGCCACAAGAACAATATGCTTGGTACGAGCCCGGTGGTCCACCACTTTTGTGCATTTCATCCCCACTGCCGAAACAATAAGAGCGAAGGTGGTCAGAGCCACAGAGCTGCACATCAGGCCCCTGGCAGCCTGGAGATCAGGAGGCAGATACAGCAGCGAATCGTACACTTTACATTGCATTCTGATGTTGGCTTGTCTGTAGCAGTTCATCCACAAACCCTCCCAGCGGGTCTCCATGACAATAATATTCTCCTGAATAAAGGCTGTTACCTTCCACATCGGCAGGCCTGTCACAGCTGCAACGCCAATAAGTCCAATGAAGCCGATGATGAGAGCTACTACCTCACAGCAGACAGCATTTCTACGCTTCCGTTTTTCAATTTTCTTCTTTTCCTCATATACAGAGTCCCCATACTCTCCGTACTCTCCATTTGTCAGGGCCGGCTTCCCATCATAGAAACTGCCAACGTAAGATTGAGGTGGCTTACTGTAGCCACTGTAAGCAGTGTAAGTGGCCATTGTGGCTAACGAAGAAAGCTTAATCTCAACCTTTGGGTGCACTTATACAGCTGAAGAGAAAAATCTGAGGAGAAAAACAAGTTGAGGAACTTATACACCTACAAAAACTATGCTAATGATGTAATGCAGCCTTACTGGTTAAGCTGCTTCAGAGCCATCAGATAAATGGCGAGACACAAAGGAGTGTTGCTTATTTTGCATACAATCAAAACCTCCAGTACTGATGATCAGTCTTTAGTTTTTAGTGATTAAAAATCACAAAATCTTGTTACCACAGTAACAACAAGGTTTAATCAACATCAATTATTTTTTTTTAAATCAATCAAAAAAGTCAAAGTTAATAAAAGTATGTTGCTGGCCTTTTTAACATATCTTTAATGCTACACGGAAATCCTTTACGTAATTTTAGAAAGCATTTAGCTTAAGAAAAATGTATTATGAACATACGGTGAAAATAGTATATGTAACATCTCAGTACTTGTACATGCTCTAACTTAAAATGAACTAATGGAATATGTGGCCAGTTTTACTGTTGAAAGGATTTGCTGGATAAAAGCTACATGCTATAAACGTTGAAAAAAATGAATTGAACAAATATAACAGCTGTAGCATGTGGCACTAATGGGCGTGGGAAACGACGCCATCTCACAAACAGAAAGCTGATAGGATGATCACAGATGTGAAACACACTGCTTCTATACATGTAAGATGAGCTGATGAAAAGGTGTCGGGCACAGAAACCTGAGGAGGTGGTCCTGTTGTCATAATCACACAGGGTCGTTCCCTTGCGACGACCTCGTTGCAGCCACAGAAACATTTGTCAAATGTGAAAATGATGCACTTCTTCATTGCCCGTTTTCACTTTTCCACATTAGGTTTTTAGTACAAGAAAAATATCTGAATGGAGTGTTGGTTAAGTATTTGCTTTAATTCTATAAATTGAATAACACAAACAAACTGAATTAAAGATTTTAATAAATTATCTGTTCACTTGGTTGGTGGGATTAGTAGATCATGAAATATAATGAAATAAGACACTGAAGCTGTTACATTTGTCATGTCTCAGCTGAGAAATTAATCATTAAGCAGAACAAAAATGACTTCATCATCATCGTTTATTTATATAGCACTTTAAAAACGCACCTGGTAGCCCAACGTGCTGTACAATACAAATATAAATATAGTAATAAAATAGCAAAAAGCAGACATAGCAATAAAATTTATAAAAATGTCAGTCACCCACAGAGTTAAAAGCCAGGGAATAAAAAAAGGTTTTTAATCTGAACTTAAAAACTGATGTTGATGTAGCTTGTCTAATATGGAGAGGAAGGTTATTCCAAAGCATCGGAGCCGCAACAGAGAATGCTCTGTCTCCTCTAAGTTTCAGCCGTGACTTAGGGACTGAAAGTAACATCTGCTCAGCTGACCGACTTAAATAAATAAAAACAGTGATGACATTCTCAGGGTCCTTGGAGTAAGAGCTGGATTAGGACTGAAGGTGATCGGCGATAGCCACTGGAAATGGTGTATTGTTGCTCAGAGTGATAATACAGATTTGAAAACAATTATATTAATTTAAACACAGGAACTACTGTTTATTCATGTACAGCATATTAGCCAAATATTTTTGCTGCATCTGTAAGCCAAACAGTTCACACAAGACAAATGTACAGTACAACAGAACAGAAAGTACATGATTGATTTACACACATCATTGCGATTAAAATACCTGTTGCTCATAAATATATGGAGAGACATCTAATTTTCTAATTAGCACACTGCAGTACAACACAGTTGTTTACACATATTCCTGATTTTTATGAAAACTAGATTGTGCTCTCGAATAGTCGACACTGTCCGCTTTCTGTTGATTCCTTTCCACCATACGATATGCTTCATTGTAGAGCTGATCTTCCTTTTCCCTGCGTTTGCTGTACCTAAACAGCACAATGATCCCGGTGATGAGCAAAACACCAGCAGTGGCCCAGCCAGTGAAGAGGGCCTCTCCCAGCTCCCGCTTCTGAGCATCCAGCGTTGTTGGGTTATAGAAGTTACTGATGACAGTATGGGCCACCCAGCTTACAGGGATTAGTGTGGTCAAAAAGGAAAGTAGAAACACACTCCCTCCTAATGCGAAGATGATGTTCTTACTCTTTAAATTATCACCACAACAGCTGTTCTTCTGGATCCCGAAACCTGTGAGCAACAACGAGATGAAAGCCAGGACTATGGAGATACACATGAGCGCCCTCGCTGCCTGCAGCTCTGGTGGGAGAATTAACACTGAGTCATACACCTTGCACTGAATGTTGATGTTAGCCTGTCGGTAGCAGTCCATCCACAAGCCCTCCAAGAGCTCCTCCATGACGATGATGTTTGCACCAATGAAGGCAGAAACCTTCCAGTGGGGCAGACAAGTGGTGACTATTGTCCCACATAAGCCGATGGTGCCCAGGACCAGTGCTAAAATCTCAGATTTTGCTTGCATTGTTTCGTCTCTCGTCTCCTGTCTAGTGAAAACACTGCCCAGTGCGTCTCTTTTACAAAGCTCTAAATCCTTTGATACTATCAGCATTCCTGTAATGTTATCATACTGGTTTCAGGTTGTCAGATTGCATACTATACAGTGGCAGCGTGCAAAATTCTTGAAAGATTGGTTTATGATGGTATATATATGTCAAGGGCATCCAAACAAAGCCTGGAGTAACTGAATAAAGTATTACAAGTAATACAAGCCTTGAAGTGAACAGCAATAAATTAGTCCAAGAAAAAAATTCATGTTTAGTCATCCTCAGAACAACACATGTTCACTGTTTTCAATGCAAGCCCACATACAGATGACTACATCTTGTTGCTGGGAAATGGTCCCATTTCCCAGCAACAAGAGCTCAAATTCACAGCTACGTATTTTTGTGTGTATAGTACATCAGATGTAAGCAAAATGATCTATTGTGACCATTCGGTGTTTAAGTTGGTATTATTTACCACCTGTGACTGAAAGTATAGATTAATTTGTTATGTTTGTAGAAGTGTGCTTTCCAGACATTTAAGTCGATTTTGTTTTCCTGAATCGTGTCAGGTAGTTGGATACCTTTAGGTATCAACAACACATTTTCATTATCACATGTGGGAGACTGTGGTCAATTTTGCTGAACACATACACCTTCCTCCCCATGTCGGGTTTTTATGTGATCAGATACTGTGACTTACAAGTGAGTACTGAGAGATTCTAAGCAAGCCTTTATTATGCTGTCAATAAATTAGTAAAAAATCATTTTAATTGAACTAAAATCACAATTTGTCTTGCTTTAGCTAAAGACTAAAAATCTCATAATCATTACAAGCGAGATTGTCTGTCTGATTTCATGTAAAGAGGAAAGAAAACAGGCTGGGAACTTCAGAGTGAAAAAGCCACTCCTTTATTAGAACCCGGTGTAGGACGTGCAACGCCCTGCTGCTCACCTCGTTTCTAAGAAGCAGGAGAGACAAAGAGTGGCGCAACACAGAGACAGAGAGCTGTAACAGGAGAGGTCATAAAACAGGAACAGAAACTGCAAAACCTGCTGGACGTGTTTGCTGAGTGATACCATCGTCACATCCTCACCTACTTTGAATGTAAACATCCTCCTATGGAGAAACCTGTAGCTGTGAAGAAACCTATGTTGTAGTGTGTATTCACAGCTGTGAATTTTGATTTTAGATCAGTTTCAATTAAAAAAAAAAGATTAAATATAGAAAATATAGATTCAGCTCAGATAAAACGGTACAAGATTGTAGATGCAGTGTGACACCTGTTGAATGTAAATATGACTGCACAGTCCAGGAAGAAGACATGATTCTTTTATTGCTTCAACTGAAATTAGTTTGGTCTTTCATAAAGCTAAATAAGATGGCTTACGGTTTCTTGTGTGTAGGTTATAAGATAGAATAAATCTCAAACTAAATCACAAGAATGTGTGATGAATTTAATATCACTGTGTGTGAGTGTTAGCCTCTCAGTATCTTCTGTATTTTATTATGGTTAAACCATGTTGACTCTCCCTGGTTCTACAATAAAGCTGGGTTCATGTGGAAACTGCAGCTGCATAATATTTTTATTATTACTACTAATAATAAAACTAATTAACCAATGTGAATACATCAAATAATTTTTTTTTTTCAGGATCATCAGAACTAAAATACAAAGGCTTGCCACAAATGCTGAACCTCCTAGCAAGTATTGGCACGTGAACATCACGCGAAACAACCGCATACGTCACAGTGGAAAATGGGTACTTGCTTAGAGATGTTAAGTGTTATGCATAAGTGGTTTATACACAGATTAAGAGATTAAAAGTGCTAATTTTAAAATGTACAAATATTAGTTCTTACTTAGATTACTCTGGAAACACTTTGGAACAGTAAAGGAAACTTAACTTGGTCTGCTTCTAGATTTTACACATAAAGCAGGTTGGATACCTAATCAGCAGCACCACCTGCTGATTTCTTTCATAACTCCATAAGTATTTGGAAAAGTACACAATGTTTGTAATTTTGCTGTTTTTTTTAACTATATATGCAAAATGTAGTGCTGAGAAAAATAAATCTAGTGTAGAAACCCCTTCCAAGCTCCCTTTGCTTGGCATTGATCAGCGAGGGGTTGTAATACTCTGATAACATGGCCCTTCGATAATAGAGGGATAAGGAACATAATAAAGCAGGTCAGAGCCATGCACCTTAGACTGCATGGTGAAGTTTGGGTGTCGATGGCCTTTATATCGAGTCTCAAACACTAATATAACTAATAATATTTTCCCCAATGAAAGCTGTGATGCACCTCATGGGCATCCAGGTGCTTGCTGCTGCTCCAATCAGCCTGCTGTCAGGACCATGTACCACAGGAAGCCAAGCAGGAAGAAAAGCTGATCTTGTTAGCAGTTACGAGCATTAAAATGCTGCAGGAATCAAGAATATACATCAGAGTGACAAGCAGGTACCACTTTAGGGATGTTAGGTTAAAATGTACCTGGTACCTACTGCTACAGAGCAGCTGCTGATTTGTTTTTGTTTTGTTTCTTTTTATTTTACAGTCCATAATTATTTCTTTAGCAATTACAGCTATTGCTATTTTTATACATAGCCCCTCATTTTCATCAATGTAGAACTTTGTTTCCTTGCTTGAATTGCTCTGCTACCCTAATATTTTCTGTAGATGCCTTCAGCTGCTACTTCTTTGCGCAGCTCTCTGCATTTAGTTTGGTATTAAACAACTCAAAAGCAGTATCTGTATGCTTTGGGTCATTATCCATTTGAGCCTTAAATCACAATATAATCAAGCTAGCAGCATTTGGCTACATTTGAGAAGAGTTATAGCCCTGTACATTTCAGAATTCATCCTGCTACTTCTATCACCAGTCACATCATCAAGAAGTTGGCAGCCATACATGCCTATGCCATAACTTTTCTTTCCCCATATTTTTCTTCTTTCTGGTGCGACCAATCCTTGTTTCATCTAGCCTAACCCTTTTTTTTTCATCCTGTAGGCAAGTCTAATCTGACCTGTTTTTGTGAGTAATCAGTGATTTCCACCTTATTGTTAACCCTCTATATTTACATTCATGAAGGGGTCTCTTCATTGTAGAGCTTGGCAGTGATGTGTCTACATCCGTGGGAATTTTCTTGGATTGGCTAGATATCAGGCAAGAAAATAATCTGTAATCGTGTACTTTAGTTGCCTTCTGTGGCTTTTCAGTCCTTTCGGTGTTGCTGAGCTGGCCGGTGTGTTTGTACCGCATAGGTCATTTGGCCTCTCCTAAAGTTTTGGCTGTTTCTTTTGATTTTAATTTTCTTTCTGTCTTCGATTTTATTTCATCATTCATTTATTAGTTGCTTTGTATTATCCTATAAGAGATCAGATGAATACATAAAGATTATAAATAGAGATATTGAAAGATAAATACTCCCTTAAATTAGGATTGTTCCATTTATCTCTTGTGAGATATTTAATCAACGAGCAATGAAATTTAGAACTGTACTGTATTTCTCCACATCAGAAGGCTGTAAGTCTGAAGCGATCCTTCCCCTTGATCTAAAAGGAGCACCAGAGCTTTTGTGTTGGGGTGGTGATTGACAAGGATGTGCTGGGAGGGGGTGGGGGGGCAGAGAGCTCAGTTATAAAAGAGGACATAAGGTTGTGAGTACCTCTGATTGTAGAGTGCTGCCATTCTTCCTGATGTTAGCTTGAAAATGCTGAAGAAATTATTCTTTTCCAAGGACGGAGAGAATTCAACAATGGCAGAAGGAATAAGGAAGACAGCTGTCTACAGCTCATAACAGGGTTACAGATGTAATGTTTTGACTAATGTGCAAGAGGATGTTATTTCAGTACTAGTAGACAACTTAAACTTTCATTTTCTAATGTGTGTTTTTTGTGTATTAAGGTTGGCATTCTGTAAATAGGAGTGATTTGACTTTTCTGCTGCTTCTGAAATGTAGTACCAATGAGATATTTTTCCATGATTTCTGTGATATTTACACTCCTTTTTATTTAATTTGTGTGTTTTAAGATTAAGTGTTCTTAAGAATGTTTTTTTTTTTTTTAACTTAAGTTTGAAAGTCTGTAGTTTCTGTTTAAAATGTAGATTCGGTGTTTCGACCTCTTGTTCCATGTACTTTTTGCAGCAGTGTATCTCCAGCATAATCAACAACTGCTCAATTGTCTAAAAGACCAGCACCACTCTCAAAAAAGGGGGGCAGACTGTAGACAGTTTAAAAAAACAATAGCTCTTCAGTAAATATCAGTTTGCTAAAAATGTGTTCCAGTTTATATTGTTTTGATCTTTTGTAAGGTTGTAAGCTGGAGAAGGGGCTTCCTGCAACCATTGGTTATCTTTGCTCGTGCACCTGAATTTTGTCACTGGTCCCCCTTTGCTCCTCTGTTGCGCCTGCCTTATATTTCTCAAAAAAACCTGACTTGCAAAAAGAGATTTAATGAAAGAGGAAATGACTCACTATCACTCACTGAAATACAATAGCTTCTCAATACAAAATATGTCTCACATAATGACAACAGGAATAATGACAACACCTCAAATTACTCACTTAGTGCAGATGTATTGCAAAGCAGTGTTCGCTTTCTATGTCCAGTTATAGAATGTGTAGATTTACATTAAATCAATCTTTGTTAAGAATTTTCAGCTTGCTTCGTTCCTGTTAGTGAAGACAAACACTGACTGCAGACATTTTTGTGTTTTCGCTGTTAAAGGGCGATTTAGGTTGTTCACCATCACTCAGACACTTAATCAGTCGAAGCTAGCAAACACTCTGAGTGGCTCTTAACGTCTTCTAAAGTTCAGTTTTAAGTTTTCCACTTGTTGCAATTGCAGTCAGTCTCTAAGTGTTGCTTTAAGGTAGTTGAGCATCGATTAGTCACTTGGTTCTGTTGTTCACAAGCATGTCTTCTTGACATTTTTGTGATTTTTCTCCATCGCCGAATCATTTTGAAGACTCTATATCTGCTGAGCTGCAGGGAGTAAATGACTGTGCTGATTAAAACCACACCAACCACCGATGTTAAATTATAAGTAGGAAACAATTGTTTTTATTATGATATCAGTACATTTCTATATACACACAGTAATAAAAATGCAGTCTTAGTAGCACAATGAACTGTTTACAAGTATGACTTCTTTCAATTTTACAAGCACACGGCAAGCCTTTCCCTTGATTGCTTGAGCAAATTTGGACTTTCTCAGTGGGGAAAAAAAAAACAAACTACTGTTTGCTGCTAACAAATCAATTTACATATGAATAAATAAGAACACTGTATTGTATTCCAATACTAGTGAACAATCATTTTGAACACACAAGACTTTTTCTTTTTTCTTTTTTTTTTAAAGAAGCTGAAGTCTTTTCCAGGAAGCAGATTTACAAACTCCAAGCTAACCCTGAACTCTGAACTGATAGACCATGAGATGGGGTTCTGGTTCAATCGATCGACACAGAAATGGAGGGTAAATAAAGAGATTCAAATATAGATTTGAGGTTGTGTCTAGGTTCAAATTCTTAGCTATGGGCTTTATGTTTAATGATAGTGAAACATGTATTTTAAAGTTTGTAAATATTTCACCATGTAATGCTGTCAGACCATACTAAACCTATATCAGCTTACATGCAAAAACTCACCTTTAAACTAGATCTAGTTTAGTTTTCGAGTCTTAGTCATCTCATCTGCACTACAACCATCTCCACTGGGATGTAAAAATGTGTAATGTAACCATGAACGTGATTCACTCCTCACTACGTGCCACGTGTTTAATGAATGAGCGTTCTATGTGTTTAAATGAATTGGTGTTAAATTGTGATTACCACAGTAATGCAAGGTAAATGTTTCAGTGCTTCAAAGTGGTTCACAACCTGACAGGGGCATAAATGTCCACACAGTCACATTTATAAAGCCGTATCTATCTGGGAATCCAAGGGTCTTCTTCAGGGAGAAACTTGGGATTTGTTAAAGAAAACCTACCATTGACTTTTTTCTCTTGTAACAGGGTTAACAATATCAGCCACTTTACTAAACCTGCTTTCTGAAACAGACTCCAGATGTGTTATGTACAATACTGAGTGGTGCCAAGTGGAGTGTTAAGTATCAGTGTGTATGAGTGGTAATACTGAAGAGGAAAAGTAAAAGTCATCAAAATGCTTTCACAGTAAACAAAAACACGTGAAACAGCCTAATTCAAGTAAAACAGGATTATGTTAAATTAAAACAATGAAATTCCCTTGCCTCTTTGAGGGGAGTTGTACATAATTCCACTACTATCCTATTAAATGTAACAAAAAAATGAACAAAAGAACATCTGACCCCTAGTAAAAAATAGCTTTAAGTTAATAAACAGCAAATCAAAATCAAATACATCAGATAATCTGTACTCAAAACATGTCAGTGTATATTCATGTGAAAATCCACAAGTATAGTAAACTATGCAAGACAACTGTCCTTTGCAAATAATTATTCTATTTCTTTAAGGACAAATAATATACAGCCCTTAACTATGATAATATCTCTGAGTAACACATAACAGATATTTATGTTCTCACAATACCCAAATTTGGCAACAGCAGGCAGGACTAAAGAACGCCGCCCAAATGTGCAAACCATGCCAATCAAAGCAACTGATTAGACTCTGTGATTGTACCATTATTTCAACCCTCAAAGCTTACACTTGACTTCCCTGTAACAGCATTTGATTCAGGATAAAGCTCCCTCATTCCGGATTCCTGTATTGCTCCACTAAAATTCTTACCTGCACAAAAAAAGCATTCAGCATAAGGTAAAGAAGGGTATATCTTCGAATAGCTGTGCAATATACATCAATGCTCATGCATTGTTTGTGATGACTGACTTTTATGAAGCCTGTGTAAAGCTGTCTCAAAAACTCACTATCTTCTGTCATCAGCTTTTATGTGGCACAGTCTGGGGATAAACCTGATTGCTCCCTTCTTACCCAGATCTCATCCTTCTCTGTCTGATTTTGCTCCTCCGTCTTGTCATCGATCGTGGTTCTCTGCTTCGCCGTGTCAGATGTCTCACTGGCTGTTGGGGACTTAAGGCTCTCATTCTCTCCTCTTTCCACACCCTCCAAGGTCAAAGCCATGACGGGGGCCTCAAGGTCAGTCTCGATGGATGCAGGTGTTGGTGTCTGGCAGAAGTCGTCGTCGTCGTCACTGAGGATGTCTGTCTCCTTCACCTCTTCTTGGTCTTCATATTCTTCTAGGTCGAATTGTTCTTCCACCCAGCGGTCTGTGTCACCTGCCAAGTCAGACTGCTGCTGCTGCTGCTGCTGCTGATCTGGTTCTTCATCCTGCTGGGACTGTTTTGAGCCAGGCTCCTCTGGCGAAACGAGGTCTTGCTGTTCAGGATCACCATCAAAAACAATATCCGTGTCTATGGTGAAACGGTTGCGCACCAACTTTCTTCGACCCAGAGTCCTAGTCGGGGCAGATGCTGCAAAAACCCAGAACATCAGAAAGATCAATTATTATGAACTTACTACTTTGAGCACATCACTTTGGAGTTTGGTTTGAAAGTAATTATCTACCTACAACACTGGTTAAAACCATAAATGAAAAGCTCCGGTAAAACCACAGGATTCCGCCTGTGTCTGTCAAAAATAAATTGGGGCACTTGAAGCTGTTGGGTTAATGCATCTACAGACTGGCATTTACCTGCTCTATTTATAGTGGGACGGGCTCCCTTCAGAGCACACAGCCGTTTTCCTCCAAAGGGTACATACTGCTGGTTGAGTGGTAAACTCTCTGTTTTTAAAAGCTGCCGGCGGTGCTTTTCCCGCAAGATGGAGTGGACTGTCTTCACAAAGTCTTTTCTGCTCTCCGGAGAGCTGAGAAAGGTAGACAGTTTGTCACTTCGTTAGATAGCAGACTGGACTTTATCAGCGGTGGGCAAGCTGTAATCAGCAGTGTAATTGAACCTCCTTTAGCAGAAATCCTCACCTGCAGCACAGGTGAAATGTCCTCTCTGGTCTTCCTTCTGACTCCGACTTTGTGTGGACAATCTCACACACAGCAGAGCCCTCGCCATCTGAGGGAGAAATCATCCCTAATGTGATCTCACATGCGTAGAAATCGGGTAAGCTATTCTGAGATAATCAGGCTAGAACAAGTGTGCTACTAAAATTTGTAATCTACTGTACCTGCATTGGTCATAGACCGGACTTGAAGGGCTTCAGTTGGGATCATGTGACGGAATCTGAAGGGATCTTTTTCTTCAGAAGATATAGAGACCCGGTGGGAACCGCCCTTCAGTCAAATAAAGAAAATGTTTTTGTTTTTACAGACGACTGAGTGACTATTTTAAAAGTGGTCCACAGGAGAGGCGAATTAACTGTGTTTGCAATTGGGATTTGGTGTTGCTGACGGAATCCTGTTTATGTGAAAACCTACCATTTTCTTCTTCTGCTTGGATCCCTCCTTGCAAACAAAGACCACTGCTGTTTTGAACACTAGAAAGCATTGATGGAAAGAAAAAAGAATTAGTAATCACGGGGGGGGACTACCTTACCCATACATTTATACAGCACTTTATTCTATACAATTGAAGTACTTGGTCTACCTCACATTATTAGGGAATGTAGAATCACCAGTTAACCTAACATGCCTGTCTTTGGATGTGAAAGGAAGCCAGAGAGCCTGGAGGAAACCCACACGGGCACAGGGAGAACATGCAGGCAGATCTCCACGCAGAGAGACCTCAACTGACCAAGAGATTTGTCTTGTTTTGAGGCAACAGTGCTAACTATTGTACTACTATGCAACCCACATAACAGTTAACTGAAAATTTTGTCAAATGCTGCTACTCTGTCACTTACGGAGTGTAAGGCATTTGAATTTTTGCGTAATTACTAGGCAGTTCTATCCAAATGTGCCCTGATGCATGTGCGTTTTACACAACGCATGTGACTGTGCTATCACAGTCAATTTGTGACTTTTTCATCAAATGCTGTGACATTTTTAGATTGCATCCAAACAGAATACATACACTTATTATTCATTTATTACATAATCAACAATCTTGGCATACCAAATGTAGCCATCTGGGGTTCTTTCTTCCATTTTCCTAAGGAGGCAGGTGGGTTAATCCATGTCACAGTGTTGTGGAGAAGCAGATCACCCATTGACAGATCAGCAACCTGGTAATTGCAACAAAATAATCAACCAATCTGCTCCACCCTGCCTGTCATTTTGGGTTAAAACAGAACAGAACCAAGCCATGTTTCTCCAATATACCTCTTTCTTTTCACTGCTCTGCTCAGTGATAAGCTGATCAAACACAGCTCCAAACTCCTCGTGGATCTTCTGCATTTCATTGATGTGGCTGGCAACCTTGTTCATGGCTTTCATGGCGACTGCAGTCAAGCACAAATCACATTAAGTGTTGATGAGATCGTACATATTTTTTGGGATCTGCTTACGGATTACTTTGTCTTACCATCGAGGTGGTAATGTTCCTCACTGTCTGGATCTGTGAGCGAGTAGAGCTCCTTCAGCAGGAGGGGATACTTGAGAACCCTCTGTATGGGTTTGATTAGGTAAGACTCCAGTGTGGAAGAGTGCTGCTGCTTGGGGTTTCGCTCATCCAGAAAGGCCTTAAAATTGGGGTCAGTTTTGGCTGGAATGACCAAAATAAGAACACTTAGTGAAACTCCTCCATATGTTTACCTACTTTTAATTATCTTCTGTATCTGTACACATTGGTTCCCTGGTATTTTCACTAATGGTCTTTAAGTTTGTTGTCTTCTTATTTATGTTTAACCTGATCTTATGCAGGTTACTGGTGTACAAGCATACTTTGTCTTCCATTAGAGATTAGAAGCCACATCAAAAGGACTGGATTGTTTTGTTTTTACAGAAGGGTCATTTTTATCTAACTGCAGCTAACCATGAGTGGGCAGAACAAAAATCTGTTTACTGTTTCAAAAAAAAAGAAGAAAAAACAAAACAAAACAGCTTTATCCTAATAGCACCTCCTTAAACAGTGTGGCAGATAACCAGTTGACTCACTGAATGTAAATGCAGAAAACAAAGCCATCCAGTCAAGTCCTGAAGGGAGTGGGTGTACTAGCTAGAGAAAAGACAGTGTTCGAGACTGCTCATTATATGCCATACAGTTTTGCAAAGCTTTTAGCCCTGGGAACCTAAATGCATCCTCTCCTTTAAGGAGGGATGCATCTCTGAAGCACTTTTACTCACCCTTTACGAGGACTTTGGGGACTTTGGTGTGGCTTGCGCAGAAAGCACTGTAGATCTTAAAACGGTCTGCATAGTACAGGAAAGAGCCTCCGAGAGAGAAGAGGATTTTCTGTAAAATCACACACAACCAGTCGTTCAAAGACTTTGTCAGGTCTTTAAATACTTGTTGCTAGTCTTGTCTTTTGTTGTCTATTTTAAAGAATAAGCGTGTACCTTAAACTGATCCACTCTCTCCAGTTTCTCCAGATCAGGAACCAGTCTCGTCCCGTCTTCCAGAGTCTTGAGAAACTCGACTTGGAACTCCACCATTTCTGGCAAGTTACCAAACAGTACATCCAGCTGAAAGAAAAATACGTTTGAGTTGATTTTAAAATAAATAAATAAATAATTTGAACACCTTCCAGGGCATTTCAAAATATTATTATTAACCACAAAAATGTCCAAAATTTAATATAACCAAATGAACCTCGTTGTTGGAAAGTGCAGATAAAACGTCATGTTATTTTCAAACATCCCATCTCTCTCGCACATCATCCAACCCTCTTGTCCTCACACAGAGCTGCACTTCACATGATTATGTAACCTACTTTTCTTAGAACATTTCAACAGTGCTGGCATTTAAAAGCCCGCACCCCATAAAGGCACACGGGGAGCATTTGGCATACCTCATCCTGAGTGAGGAAGGTCTCTTTCTGCAGTGGGGTTAAATATCTCCCAATGAGGCAATTGAGATCCTGCAAGGAAGCCATGAAAAAGAGTCGGTAAATTGTGCTTCAGTCAGGTTTGTCTTATGCCACCGTGTGAAATATGGACACCAAAAAAAATGCATTTTTAAATAAGGATTATACATTTTTAACAAATCCACAGGGATAGAAAGGAATAGTCAGAGACTAGCTCAAACCCAAAGCAGCTGGTAGGTGCCTTTTTTCTGCAGGAAGAACAACTCTATGGAAATTAAATTAAGTAAATGACTGTATGTAAGCTGAAATGTCGAAAGCCTAAGAAATTAACAAATGCCTGGAAATCAAAAGCAACATGAGACTGAGTAGATTCCCAATGATGTGCTCAAACTGGTAGCAAACAAGACACATATATTATGTGGTATTGCATTAAAGCTTCGTCAACTTGAAATCAAAACCCTTTAAGTGTTTTGCCTGCATTAGCAACAAAATTGCAGCTCCCACTACTGCACACACAGACATAAAAATGCACCGACATGTCTATTTGACCAATACACCATCAATCACGTGCGATATCATTTCTGTAATAACTATATCTGTGTCCCATAAAATGGGGTATAACATTTTAGTTAGTCTTGACATTATTCCATTATATAGCATCGCTAACCCAGTTATTCCACTGAGCCATATTTATACTGGGCTGAAGAAGATTAGGCAATATCCAAGCAAGGGCACAGCTGTGTCCTGCTCATATCTCCCGAGACACAGAGATAAATATGGATAGGTCATGTTGAATGGGTAATGTGTAAGCCTAACACGACCTAAGGCAGACAGAAACATTGATCGATGGACAGGAGGACCATACACACTCACAAACACTATCTGCCTCTTACAGGTAAGATGAGCGATACTGACTTTGACATAGGTGCGTTCGGTCTCCACGAGTTCACAGATGACTTTGCGAAGCTTGTCGGCATCAGAGAGCTGTCGGGGAGTTGCGGGAGGTGGGAAGGGTGATTCCGGGCTCGGCGAAGAGGACACGCACTCCAAGGAATTCATGTCATGGAGACTGCGGCAGAAAGCAGCGACCTGCTCCGTACTCTGCAAGAAAGAAAGGGGAAAAAAAAAAAGATGAGCATTTCAATGACAAGAGTAATAAAACCCTTCATAAAAGAAAACGGCAATGCCCACAAAAGTAGAGCCGCAAACATTAGGAAGCAGATGCCACTTTCTACATACTGTTGTGCACACATCCATGACTGTAGAGCAACTGAGCCTGGAAAGAGGCAGTGAGACAGCTCTGAAGAAAGAAAAAAAAAAAAATCATTTGCACTAATTTGGTCTATTTTCAGTCTGTCATAACAATGACTTTCCACCTCCCTCTCACTCACATCGCTCTTTTCCCTGGTGTTTTCCTCCTACTGATGGATCGGTGGTGTAATGATTCAGCTCTTTCACAGAATCAAAATATACACACAAGGGTGTCTGTCCACATACAGTACGGGTTGCCGTGGTGACCGGCGCTGATGTGTTTTAGACTATCATTCTGGGCAAAAAATAGACCCCACTCAGTAGCTTCCTACATGGCTAAACTAGTACTTGTTACTTTGGCCACAATAGGCTACATTCTCAGCATCCATAAATCTAAACTGACATTTTAGCTTTTTTAATCAATACAAACAACAAAGCAGAAAGCACAAAGAGCATAAACTATATCCATCATAGCCCTTATTCACTCTGTGAGGCCAGGCTTCATTTGAAAGTACATGATAAAGATCAAATGAGACGGTCACATAACAGGGACCACTAGGAGCTGTAGTCATTATTGAGTTCATAACTGGAAGCTGAGCGATGTGTGCTTTGTTTTATATGGAGCTTTACAGGCTGGACAGAAACGATTTGTCCTCTCACACCTATAGGCTCCCCTATGAAATAATGACATTATACGTCAACATAGCTGCAGAGGATAAAAGGTTGAGGTTCTCAGATCAGAACTTAATTATGATTTTAGCAACTGTCAGTCCTATCAAGGATTCTGGTGCTTCTAAAAAAGCAATGCATGTGCAATTTTTTACAACATTTACCAAAATGATGATGAAAAACTGCCATGGTCCTGATGTTCTTTGCCGTCATTCACAAAAATATAATGGAAAAATGCAAGAGCAAGAAGAACATTGTTATCCAGCAACTGTTACAGATATTCCCGTGCAGCTTTGCAAATGACCGTGGTTATCAGCTTTGTTATCTAATCAAAGAGACATTGATATGTGAGGCACGACAGCCATTTGTTCCTCTTGACCATGTTCCCAAATGAAGCAGGCAGCGCTCACATAAACAGATGAACTAGGAGGTGCTGTGTTTGTAAATGCAATATTGCAAATTGATCTTACACTAATGCACAAATGATTTGTGATTTGTTGGATCTGGTATTTTTGTGAACATAACGCATACTTTGTAAGTAAAACCAACTGTGTGTAGAGAGTGACTTTCAAGCAAAGTCTTATGAAACTCACAGCTGATGATATGTAAGGTCCAATACCTTACACATAAAATTGAGCATGAAATGCTCGATGGAAATGCACAAACAGATTGCAAGAGTGCAGAAAAAGGGGGAATCCAAATCTGATTCTTTTCTGAACATTTTGCCAAGTTTTACCAAGCCTAGTAAGACAGTCACAGTCAAGTCATGCTCTTCACAATCTAGGCTAATTAACACTATGACAGCTTTGGGTGCTTGGACACTTATGACATGATAGAAAGGAGAGAAAGAACAGAGGGGGAGAAAAAAGAAAATCAAAGGCTTCTGTATCTATTTAAAAGAACAATGTGTAAATGTGAAAACCTGTCACAGATAAAACTTGCCAGAGACAGAGATGCCAGAGATCATTTCCCCCAGCAAATAAAATATAGATTAAAAACTACCTCAAAGCATGAAAGCATGGTGTAGGGAGAAGATTGCATGTCTGTCCTCTGAAACTGAAGCTTGATATTGCAGCTTGAGGTGCTAAGAGAGAGACTCGGAAATAGTCGGTGGATTGTCCAAGTCGCGAAAAGTCCAAGCCATCTGCAGTAAGACTTGTAGAGCATGAGCTCCTATATGCAGTATTTTAATTTGGCATCTCCTAGAACACTCCAGTGATTATGGGGCAACTCTGCGACAACAGTGACTCGCAGCTTCCTGTCGTTGGTCTATAGCAGCCAGCGAGAGGTGTGAAACTAACACTGAGAAGGACAGGTGATTTTTGTTTTTCTTCTCACTGGAATGAGACAACAGCTATCACAGCAGCACCAAGAATTAAGCAGGTAACAAAAAGGACATGCATGAAAAAGAGTCTCACCAGATGAAGCATGTCATAGACGGAGTCTGTGGAGCGCTTGCTGTGCTTGCTCCACTTCAGGATAGACATAGTCGGTTGCAGACGGACAGCCAGCGTCAGTTAAAGTACCACAGAGAAAACAAAGATTCCAGGCTTTAGAAAGAGTAAAGTCTACACTGTGTCTCTCCAATACATTTCTCAGCCCTTTTGTCTTCTCTGGTTTAAGGGGGAAAAAAAAAAACGGGAGAAGATGCCGTGGTGCTTGTGGTGAAGGAAGAGTGGAGCTGCTCAGCCTCCTCCTCTCCGCCCACAAGCACTTAGAGCCTTCCAACTCCACTTCTTTTGCTCCTTCACAGACTGCTGTAGCTTTGTCACCAGTACTCTCCTGTTTTCTCCCTCTGCCTCTCTCTCTTCTCTACAGGCTGGGTAAACTTAGGCACACTGTGTGAGTGTGAAGATCTGGTCAACTCTAGCAGCATTGTAAATGAGTCTCGATAATTCTCCAGATCGGGGAGAGACCAAAAGAACAGGAGGAAAGTCTCCTCCTCAAGGCTGCAGTGGAGCAGGAATGACTGGGTAAGCCACGCCGCAGTAGAATACAAATGCAGGATTTCAGGAAAAGGGGAGAGGGGAGCTGCCGAGGAGCAGGCTAGAGAGGGGGTGAACTGCCGTGCAGCATTTAAAAAGAAACAAAAGAAGCAATGGTCCCTGTGATTAACTTACAAGCCCTGAAAATGCCATAGAAGTGAGGGAAAAAATGCACACTTGCTATTATCACCACACATCCAGTTCCCCCACTCCATCTCTGAGGAGCATAACAACCGAATTGTATGACTTGCTTTCCACTGTGTGTCCTGTTTGACTTAGTCAGTAATTTCCTACTTTCCCAGAATGCCCCACATAAAGAGTACACATTTATCACAGAGAGATGGTAGCGTATAGCTAAACAGTTTAGAGGCTGTTATTCAGATCACAAAATGATGCCGCACTGAGTTCTTCTGTATTGAGCCTGTAGCCAGAGCACACAAATTGGCATCACTGAGAAATGATGTAGGTGGTCTGTGCCAAAGTCCTTGCTTTGAATACGTAGTATGTAATGAGGTTATGTTGCACATAGCTTTTTTTAATAGCAAGACAGAAGAACAGTGATAGCACTTTGCCCCATTAAATAATTACAAAAAATAAAAAGTATCTTTCAAAGCACAAAATACAATCTTACGAAGGTTAGACTGGCTGTCTAGAACTGACAATGACTGAAAGTAGGAATCATTGATCACTGTCTTTTCAATGATTGCAGAAGCAGCTGTTGCCATACGAAGTCACGGTGCGCACAAGGAGAATATTCAAAACTGAGCCAGAAAATAAATTAGTTAACAAATTATTACTTTGTTAAGCTACTCTTGAGCCGATTTCAAGAAAAAAAAACATCGACATGTTTCAGATACGAGGACATAGATCTCAACCTTTCTTCGCTTTGAGGTTTTTCAGAGGGCCATCTTTTTAATGATTTAGATACCGTCAATACTACACAAAGAAAAAGGGGAGTTCTGATCTCACAAAAGGAACCTATTGGTTAATTTTCAAACAGAAAGCCCAAAGGAGAATGAAAGCAATCGATGTTTTAAAAACAGCAGCTGAAAAAGCCCTATTTAACAGAGCAGAGCACAATTTTAACCACAGATTTTGTCATTTTACTCATAGTCTAGATCCAT
>VURO01006741.1:28362-46785 GCA_015108175.1 Pelvicachromis taeniatus
ACGGCGGTCCACCGAAGGCAAGGTGTTGACTGTCAGGGCCAATGAGGCTTGAGAGAATGCTGCTTTCATGTCAGAGAAATTAAGACTGTGAGAGTCTTTTCCATTTAACTGAAGTATTTCATCCCCTGCGTTCAGACCTGCAAGAAAATGCACAATCAGCTTTCAACATCAGCTCCAGTTTACTGTCTCCTATTCCTTCATCCACTAAATAACCATGGTTCTCTAACATCAGATCGTAATTATCCCATTTTTAGCACTAACCATACAACTCCTCCCTGAAATCTTAGAATGGTGATTTAAGAAAGTAAGACAAAATGTACGACTTTGGAGACGGTTGTTTTAATTTCAGCCCCACAGGCACGACCCATTTCCCCATTCTTTGTGAAATATTAGCCAGTAACACATTAACACTTGCTCTGCAGCATCCATCATAATTGTTCAGGGATCAATGAACTCTATCTGCTCTGTGACCAACAATATTTTGATATCATTCAACTCTTCGGTTTCATTACAGGAGAGCCAGCGTGAAGCAGCTGTTGTTAAGTGTCATATTCAACATAATTCTTCATAAAGGCCAGTGAGAGGCATGATTATAGTAATCAGCACCCTTGAGAAGTGTTGTGTCCTCTGAAACCTTCTGTTGAATAAACATGTGCTAATGCACTTTTCAAAAGAGAAACCAAGCAGGAGATGAAAACTCTACTGGCCTTGAAGTGAGAAAATGTAGAAGCACTAAAAAGAGCTAAGGCTACTTGTGTTGTTTATGTTTTTCTTTAAAGTGTCGCTTATTAGACACAAAGAGTGTTTATGAAGACTTCTTTCGGTAGAAATGAAGGATAATTAACCTTTAGCAAAGGCTAATCCCCCTGCCTTTACATCAGTGATGTAGAGCTGCTGTACTCCATCCTCCTCCACCACCGAAATGGAGAAACCTAAACACAAAAGGGAGAGGTTGAGAGAAAGAGCAGCAGAGAGAGAGAGAAAATGAAGGTATTAGCCAAGCATCAGAGGGACAAATAGGGATGGTTAACAAAAGGTCAAAGAAAATCAATTCTTATGCTGAAGAAAACAGAAACACAAGTCTTTGACACTGACTTCATTGCAGCATTCTAAATAAAGACAGAAAATTACTCTTACCATAACCAATCATGCAGGATTCATCTCTGTCAAACTGGATTACTTTAGTTATTTTAGAGCAAAGCTCAATTTCTTTGTACAGCTGCAAGGAACAAAAGGAAGTCATTATACATCCTGAAACAACAGCCTACTTCATTCACGGCGTGGTGGGTGGGTTATTGACAGCATGGAAAGAGGCCATTAATTTTCTGTACTCTCAGACAATGCAGCTCTAGCGGTTCTTTATAGAGGAGTTTCTTTGCTATGTCATGATTACATGATTTCATTACAAAAGAGGTTACAGATATTGTTTATAAAGCTTCTCCGTGATTATTTTTGGTGCATGGATCTCCCAGGCAAATAGTTCTGTATTATAAACGTCATTGCAGTACTATTTTTTTCCTATTGTGAATTCTCAAACATTGTAAATCAATTCTTCACATTGCTTTAAATACAATTCTTGACCTTGACTCGTTTTTTAAAAAAAGCCTGTGAGAGAAGGAAGGGTCATATTCAAGATATCAGTAACACACCAAGTCGCATATATCCTCCTCCGGTTTGGGAATGTAGAATTGCACTTGATTTTCTATAAGGAATTTGAGCCGTAAGTAGTGTTTAGTGGGATCGAGCTGATGAGCCTGTGGGATGAGCACAAAAAGACAGAATTGCAGCAGTGAGACATCTTTCGTTTTTTTCCTAACGTAACTGATATTTCTCTGGCTAAATGTGGCTTTCAGTTTAAGAGTCTTGCATCTTTGGGTGAATATCACATTAAACTGTAGCTCATGCGAGGTTCTGTGTTTTTTTACCTTGCAGATGGACTCAAGAACACACAGTGCAGATTCTCCTGGCTGGATGATTGTTAGCACGGGCTGGTCATTTGGGAGGCATACCCAGGAGGGTGTAAGGTGGTCAGGAACCCACATATCACTCTCTGTGCTGGGTCGTGGAAGGCTTTTCACAGTTCCCTCCTCACTTTTCTTGAAATGGAGACATCCGAAGTAATTAAACACACTTTACTGCAAGGTCTGACTTCGTCAAATTAGATAATACTTTTAAAATAGTTTCCAAAATAATCCATCTTCACCAATGCTTTTCATCTTCCTTCTAAATCACAGAGTAGTGGGAATACACTTTCCAAGCCATATAGTGCATTTGCTTAAATGGGGCATGAAAGAAAAATTAAAAGCTCTAATTTGCCTGAGTAGCTGTCACAGCTTGTAAACTCTCCACTTTGGCTCTGGTGCTTACTCGGAATACATTAAGGGGTAATATTTCACTGATGTCAATGTTGGCCACATATTTTGTTGAGGAAGTTAGCACGTCTGTTTGACCAACTGCTCACTGACAAATAAATGCAAAGAGATGAACTATTGAATTATTCATCCTTACTGCGTTTTCCTTAGCAGGATCAACATATATGCCATCTACTGGCCTTTTAATGGGCTCTTCACCATCAGCAAAAACCTGCAGGAGCAAATAAAGAAAAGAAAAAAGGAAAAAGGCAAGTTACTAATCAAGTCGGATGGATGCTTCAGAAATGGGCAAAAGTAATCTTTCTGTTGACTGGTCAGCTGTGTCTAAGCGTGGACATTTTGGATGGCGGTGGAACACTTCACAGACCTGGCTGACAGTTGGGTGGGCTTTTGTCTTTTTCTTTGAGGTAGTGTCCAGACCCCAGAGGGAAGAGAACCTGCTCTTGCGCTTACTGCAGGAACGAGACATGGCCTGTGTTCGCCGTCTCACTCCGGTCTCTGTGCGAGCTGCCACCTGGAAACCGTAACACGGCGAAGTCGGGTCAAAAACGGATCAAATGAGATCGACAGCCATCTGTTTGACCTCGCATCAAATCCCATTTTGCAAAAATGACTTTATAAGTGCAGCATATCAGCTGCACTTATAAATTTTAAAAAATAAAATTCTAAATATTCAAGAGAGGAAGGCTAGAGTTCTGACAAAAAAGGGAAAAAAGAAATAAAGAAAACTGAGTATATACAAAAAGTGATCAAAGAACATTTCACTGAGTGGTTTATGGAAATTAGCTTGTCTTAAGTGACTGAATAAATGGTCATGGTAATCATACAGATATAGAGTAGTCAAATTTTATGCATGAAAACTAGAATTGTACATTTTTTAGGCTGCTTAACTATTAAGAAATAAGTGAAAGGTGTTTTTTTTTTATTTGTTTTTTTTTATTTAATAAATGCTGAAGTAAACATATCAGCACTGTGCCTGCAGGAGGCTCTAAAACTAGCCCAGGCACTCGTTCTGTCATTTGTTCTGTCAACACTTTGCAGGCCATTCTGATGAGTGTACAGTGCTGATACAGAGTAAATTCAAGAGGAGTGAACGCGTAGGAAAGCTCTTAGCAGTTGTCTTTTGTTAGACATCCTTAGCTGCTATCTCACAGCTCAAACACCCACCTGCTCTGTAGCACTGCGTTGGTGGTGGTGAGGGAAAAAAGCACCTCAGTGATCTGCGAAACATCGCTAAAAAAAATCAGATGTTTTCTTTTACTACTAGTGCTTTTAGATGTGAAGTACATAACCTCTTTGCAGCAGCAGTGGGAGGCCAAAACTGAACTAAAACCCTCACAAACGGGTGACCTATGTGAGACCCGAGCTCATAAATAGCATAGTCATTATTTTAAAAAAAAGAAAAGCGTGGTTTGACACAATGCATTTTAGTTTTTGGAATCGACTGTCCTGCCAAGAGCATCACTGGATGTGCTCAGTGATGCCAAAGTGTATTTTGAGTAAGATTTTATGATATACTAACAGTATGAGAACAGGTTTGAGCTCTGCAACAGCTACTGTTACTTAAGTGCACTTTAGATAGATGTTTGCCCCCAATATAATAATCAATTCAAAGGTACATTTGTGAGGGGTCTAGGTTATTCAAAAAAAAAAGAAAGAAATTGAAAAGGACACTAAAATATGCCATTGTGCTTGTTTCACCAGCAAAAATAAGGGCATTTAGAACACGTGATGAACAATAGAGGATATTTACCAATGCATGGAAGGAAGAGACTGAGAATATACCCAGCCGGCCCATTGCCAGCTTGGTGGGGCGAGAGGCAAAAGCCAGAAGGCGTTTGGGGTTAGGCAGCTCTCCTCCTTGCAGGCTGGCCAGGTAGCATCTAAAGCGAAATAAATCCATGTGAAACTGCTCCAGGTTCTGCTCCCACAAGAATATCTGCAGGTTGAGAGGGACACAACAGAACATCCAGTTAATAGTTCATTAATGCCCTTGTCTGTCAACTTGAGACTAAGATGGAGCATCTCCTCACTTCCATAGAAGCCCTGTTACCACTTTTCTCAAAGTGTTGCCAACCTGCTCGCTGTCTTTGCCTAATGGTTTGATGTTTATTGGGGCAGTAGAGCAGGACATTGTGATTATTCACTGGGCTGTCCCCTCCCTGTCACGGTTCTGCACTGTGTTTTGGAATAGGCGGCCAGCTCCATGGCAGAGGGCTCTGTATTACTGCCAAGTAGCCCAGAGACGAGAAAGAAACAATACTGTGCATTCCACTGGCAGATAGAGGCTGGGAGCGTTTCAGCTTTCTAAGGAGCAGTGCTACATCCATTCAGTTCTCACAATTTGAAACCTGACACTGCCAAACAGAACAGCTCCAACCAGCCACTACCAAAAGGACCAAACAAAAGCCATCTCTCCCCTGTCTGTAAACAGACCTGTTAAAGACAATATAAACTTTGTAATTAATTGAGAATGTCAGGCTGGAGCAAGTATAATAAGAAAAATAAAAAGCAATCTGCGGGCTGTTACATTTTTAGCATTAGCAGCCTCTAGCGGATGATTCCTCTAAATCTGCAACTTATTCCTCTCTCATTGCTCACTGCTTCTCTCTCCTCCTGATATTGCATGTATTTAAAGAACCTAAGGATACTAGACTGAAATACATACTTATATACTTACATATATTGTAACAATAGCTAAAATATCACAAAAAATGAGCTTGAGCGTTATAGTTTTTAAATTAAGCTAAAGATTCCTCAGGATTGGTTCTCATTGAGGCTTTAACAGGTGTCTTAAGAAGTTCTTAAGAGCTCTTAAATAGATGCAATACTTTATACATTTCCTGACACGCTTATGAAGCCAAGCAAAATTGAACTTTTATGGGGTGATTACTAGGAGGCAGGGCTGAAAATGGAGAAACAAGTGTGTCGCTACTAAAACTGTGACTGACGGGGCATTGTTATGTGTGGCATTTTACATACTTTCATCCTTATTTGATAAATATTCAGCCAAGATCAGGGCCACTATGTTGCATTCTAGGTGTGGTTGTTTTCTCCCACATTTTGTGAAGCTACTCAACATATTTTTTCATATATACTTTGTATCAGTACTGAAGTTATAGAGACACATCTTTTATTATCCTTTGACTGAAAAACCTTTGTTGAACTTCACTGTTAAGCATTTCTTTTGAAACAATCTATTTTTATAGAAGGGTGATTTGGAATCAGAAATAATATAGCCGTAAGAACTAGTCACCTTTCCATGCCTTCTTCAGAAATGTTTTCCCCCCCGCATACCTGCCTGACATGAGCTCAAGAAAGAAAGTGGTGTGACACCTACTTGATCCAGAATCGTCTTCCTCTTCTTGGTGTCAGTGACAGCAGACAGTTGCATGTCTCCCATCTTCTTCATCTTCTCGTCCATGTCGATCTTCTGCTCGAGCTTCTTGATCTCGGCGCGAAGTAGCCGAACAGTGTCCTCTCTGTGATGCTGGCGGGCAACAGCAGTGGCACATGCTGAGTGGATGGCTGTGATCCAGTTTTCCAGCTCTGTCTGGCTGCAGGTCTGCCACGGGGAGGGACCATGAAAGGTCAGAAAGTTAAACAGCACACAATCTCCTTTTCTTTGTTTTGTTTCGATTTGCTCCTGATGTATTAAGGGTCAGAATTTTAAAGACCATAAAAAGAAAATACAGCCGATAGAGGACAAGGTATGCAAATGAATTAACGAACAGGTGACATACATGCATTTTCTTACCTGGAATAGAAAAGCATCTCCCAGGGAATTGCTGAGGCAGAACACAAAGTCCTTTTTGGGATGTTCTGGTACAGCCTGGACAATACTGTTCTCCACCCAGATTGCATGTTTGGGATTGCTGTTGTTGTCAATTCCTGAACGTCCATCGGTCTCATAGAAGAAGAGAGTGCAACCTGGAAAACCAAAACAATGGAACTGTTGATTTATTTATATATTTTTACAAGAAAGTCAGATTTCCTCAAGCAATTTAATTCTGCTCTCCAGTGGCCACATTAAGAAGTGCAGCATGGCAGGAGTCAGGGAGAAAGGCTTTATTATACATGGACTTCTAAACTGATTTCAAGCCCAGTCAAGTGACATAATGCCTTAATGAAAGCTTAGTTGAATGTCAGCATGTAACTAAATAGTGTCAAACTTATTATGTTGCATGAGCAGACTATCACAGACTGACATTACGGAAGTGTAGTGCAATAAAATGTAAATGTAATGATACCACTGAGGCCACGACACACCTTTGAGGGAAACCCAGTAACTCTTCCACTTGCGCCTTGTGGCTGACTCCACTTTCTTGTTTTTCTTATGCACAAGGAAGTTCTTGACAGCAAGTTTGCCAGCTTTGCGCACCATCCCTTGGACAACACTGAGTAAGAGGTCGGACTGGTAGGCGGAGCTCATAGTGCTCTGCTCATCACTTAGGGCAGACCCCGCCTCCTCCAAGCTCTCAGTCTGGCAGGAGCTCATCTGTAGTTCCTGCCGGAAGTTTTCGTACACGCCCTGAACACACTCGCTGGCCCCTCCACCGCCACTGCTGCTCCCACTGTCACTGCCAGTGAACATGTTCCTGCCGTGCACGGAGAACACAGAGAAGGAGGCCGACATGGTCTTGTAGCGGCGAGACTGGTGCTCTGGTTCCACCGTCACCCCGTCGATGCCGCTGTCCTCATATTCGCTGCCCTCCCCGGCTGTGACATCCTGAGTTGTGGCAGAAGCACAAAACAGGTGAGACGGCATCACAGCTTCTTGTTCATCAAGAGGAAGGCAGCTGGTCATTAACAACCGCTACCCTCACCTGATCGTCTATCTCTAAATAAAGGATAGGGGCATTTTTGAAAAGCAAACATGTTGCAAAATTACAAAAGCAAACAAAAAACTGATGCTTAATGAGAGCCCACGGGTTGCCTAACTGTGAGTTTCTGCTTAAAATTAATTGCTCACAGCAAAGCGTCTGCTGTTGTGTGAGAACAGCCTGCCTGCCCTGTGGCACCACAGGGTCTGCCCTCTCCTACCCACATGGCCAAAGGCTCCTGGGAGATGAAGGGGGTTACACTGAGCTTGGTATCTCCATCTGGTCACATGACCTAATCATGCGGTCCAGAACTCCATTCACCAGAGTTGACGGTGCCCCGTAGAGACAGGGCCACCAATACACGTTTTACTGTTACACTCTTCCACAGGCCTCCCCTCATTATCATAACAAAGACCGAGGTATTTCTAACAGGGACTGACTTTAGGCTGTGCTCACCCCTCCCGTCATCGCAATCTCCTCTCACAAGAAAAACAACAGTTTCTTCAGGAAACTACGAATTGCTCATCCCACACAAGCTTTCTTTTTACACTCAGTCTGTTTCAACAGCTTATTGTGAGGCCACTGAAGCAGAACAAACTCACAGATTCTTTGGGGAAGTGAATGAAGGGAGCTGTACTACCACTAGATCATTTCAGATTTAGCACAGCTTTTCATGCTCTGTCCAAAAAAGAACAGAATATCCACGACAGTTTGCAGTGCAAACAATCAGTACATTATAAAATCGTTATAGATCTTACCTGTATAGTCTGCGCCCTCCTGCCCTGCATGCTGGCACACATTTCAACTTGGTGGCTGGTCAGGCCTTCAGACAAGCAGTGTGAACGTCGGCAGGGAAGGGTGTATGCACCATAGGTGTTTCCATCCTCATCTGATGGAGATAGCATTTTATCGTCCTCACCCTCCCTGATAGCCCTGTTGGTGTTGTGCCACTTTGCATAGCGGCCATGGAGTTGCCTGGAGGCAGGACTCATCTGACTATACAGCTCATCCAGTGAGTTTGCCCTGTCAGTGGAGTCTGTTGGGCTGGACTGCAGATGGCCTTCGCAGCCAGTGAAGTCCCTCTCGTTAGTCAAGTCTATAATTTCCTCTGTGCTGGTCAAGTGATCTTGACTGACATCAGACAGGGAGAACTCCAGGCTGTCATCTCGCCACATGTCTGCAGATTTAGACCTCTTCTTGAAGCCAACAGTCTCCTTGGAGCAGTCTGGAGTTTTCTGGAGGTATTTCACTTCACCTGCATACATATCTTCATCCTGTGCCTCCTCTGCCATGGGACCAGGTAGGGTTATGTGCATTGAGGGATTGGCCAGGTCATTGTAAAAGGATACTGGACGCAGATTCATTGCCACCCGGTCCACCCAAATGGGGCTTCCAAAGTCTGGGAGGATATTTGTCTCATTGAAGGGTTCCAGGCCATTGTCAGCCAGGGACTGTGGGATGCTGGGTGTGCTACTTGAGCGCGTGCTTGTCTCAGAGTTCCTGTGCTCTATTTTTCCTGACGAAGCATGGCGAGAGCGTCTGGACTGCTTGTTGGAGATGCGAAGAGACCGAGACGTGTGCTTACGTGACAAATAGCCACGTCCGTAGAGGGCATGGTCCCCATTCTGGCTCTCAGCATTCCCCATGATTCAAAGGCTAAACGGACAGGGGGACACAGATTTAATAAACCTCAGGGGGACACGAAAGAGGAACATACAGAAAAAAGATGGTGTTTTACCTGCAGGGCCGTAATGATTTTTCTGGCATTTTGTCACTGGATCTTAAGACAGTTTGTTCCTTTGGCTGGTATAATCCACAAACCTCTGAAAAAAACAGATGTCTAGATGAAAAATCAGCTCTTAGTTATGTGTGCCTTAGTTAAATATTTCTACTCCTGTTTCCACATATGGACATGTAAACACTGAACATGACATGTTGTTTCCATCCTAGGTTTCCCTCTAAAACATAGGACACTGTTCACGTAAAAACAAATGATAGTGGTAGATGTTATAAACACAGAGCTGTAACTTGTCTTGTTTTTGCAGTTATGTCATTAGTAATTATCCTGAAAAAAAGAGACTTTTTTTTTTTTTAGTAAAGTCAGCTATATAAACACTGTGCTTAGACTGGCAGAGGATGTGAGCCACTCAAGCCCCCTTCAACATGTACAGGGATTTTGTGAAGTGGAGGGTATGTAATGACAGTGTGAGCAGTGTGACAGTCTGAGGGAACATGAGTTATTCAGAACTGGAATGAACCATCCATGCAGAGATATAGTTGTCTGCTCTCAGGCACTACTTCCTGCATTAACAAGGGTGCAGAAGCTTTGACTATAATGCACATTTGAACTCCATTTACCTGCCTTTAGGCCGGACAATGTGATCTAAAAAGGAAAACAAAAGTCCTGTTCCACTTTGGGACCACCAACAGATGGGACAGAAGATTAGCTAACTTATTTGGCTGCTGTTTCTCCCGATGTGTGCTTCTCCACCTTTTAGGATAAACCCTCTGGGGGGGTACTGTGTTTTTGTGTGCGAAGCTGATGCAAATAAGTGTGAGCCCAACCCTCTGCTGCTGCTGCATGCCCTCAGGCTTACTGTTAGGAGGGGCTTTACATAAACGGAAGCTGACCCCGTTTTTATATGTTGTGATCCTTATCCTCCCTCCTTATTCTGTCCACTCATCAACCCTCACTGGTACTGCAGTGTACCATGTTTGAAGTTCACACAACTACATTTATTTTTTATATAACTCTGCAGTGTGTTGGCTGTTTCATTTAATCCCATTTGGTACAAAATAGAACAGAGCGGAAACACAGGAGAGAAAAAAAACGACACCAAAGTCGTTACAGGAAATAATACATACATACAAGCATTGCTCACAAAATGCAAGCACTACAATATACTGTGGATCACTTCTGGAATTTATTTATTTTTTGAGCCATTCCTACATAATAACCTTAATTTTTAAAAATTATGGTTAGCAAAGAGAAAAATGTCCACTTTGTTTTAGACTTTGTAATGGGCACTCTTTACGACTGAAGTTTCTGCTATTTGTAGCACAAATGTGTTATTGTGTATGTAAAATGGCAAAATGGCCAGAACTAAATTACAAGTAATGTAGCTGGATCTCCCTGGAACCCAGGAATGGAATAAAATTGCAACAAAGTTATGCATTACTGTGACCACACAACACATTATCTTTACATTTCTATATCTGTACGCTTAAACTGATGAGTGAAATTGGAAGTAAAATGTACAAAATGAATATTCAGCCAAACTCATGAGACCAACTGAAGCAAATGTTGCAATAAATGCAAGTCAACTCATCCCCTACCAAATCAGCAAATTTAAAGAAAAAGGTCTGATAAATGGCCCCCTGTGAGTCTGCCACAAAGCCATAATTAGGTTGAAAAGGGAACAGAACAGTCAGCGAGTGTCTATTGGCCCTGTTTAAAAGACACACAACACAGATTCCTACCGAACACGATTTACACTAAAGCTCCTGGTATAGCGAAACACATAATTTAACTGGCTGACCCAGAGAAATGCTTCATATTTTTCCAGTCGTACAAAATTTTTAAGAACGCATTGTTCAAAAATGAAAACGTAGGATTATTAAATTTAATTGCACTGAAGCTACCAGAACATCTGACTACAACTTTGTAATGGCCTCAATTCCCCAACACAATGTTCTCTGAAGCTGCAATGCTGCTGCCGCACAGAATCCATCATCAGCTCTTTATTAATACATGAGCAAGAAATGCCACGGCTGGAAAAGATATTTTAGGGCGCTAAAATCCCATCACATACACCCAGTGGGTTCTTCTAGAAATACAGGCTAACACACATCACAAGTTAATTCCACTGGATGATCATAAGTTGGTGATTCCATGAAAGATCAAGGAAATCTAAAGAGTTCCCACTAGAGGCTCTCGAAAATTAGAGTGGATCCAGGATTATTAGGGATGGGTAATTTTACTATAATAACATGCAAAAGCAAAACACAAGGTCTGAACTCTGTAGTGGGAAATCCATGTGTGAAAGTGTTTTTTCATGCTGCCTGAACCACAGTTTCATCTGGTGACTTTTTTGGTTTATGTTTGGACAGTATGGTTAAAAAAAAAATGGGACATTTCATCATCTAGAGTGCAAAATATCATTTAGGGGGAAAAAAAACCTTTATAAAAGAAAAGGCAGAAACATATTTGCCTTCTTCTTAAATGGCCCAGAGCTCAGTTAAGACGGGCTGTGGTGATCTTCTAGTTTTCAGTTCTTTTGTGGAAATGATATGCAGGCTACTATGATTTTTAGACAGAGGATCATACAATGTCAGCACTTACAGTAATGTAGACTACAATCTAAAATGTATCCCTCATAACTGCAGGACTGTACTGGAACATAAAAATCATACAATGTGATTTATGGCAGAATCAACTCTTCTCAGAGCAGTGACTTGTTTTTACACTGAATGACCTGTTGTGTGGAATGCTGTCATCCCTAAAATATATGACTGGTAGATTTAAGTTCCTTTTGTTATTAAAGACCACTTTGAAGTCCTTATACAAATTCTTGGGCCTGCTGGAACAGGTATGAGGGGAATTTGGCTTAACCCCCCCTCCTCCCCTTTAGGTCCTCAAGGAAAGAAATTCAAGCTGCTTGCATCATTTTCAGATATGATGTAAGTTGTTACCCATGGCCAAAATATAACTTTGAAAACAAGGTAAAGACAATGAAACAGGCATTCCTATATACATAGAGAGAGCTGTTTTCACACATAAACTTTAAAAAAAATGCCAGGAAATTCAGGTTGAGCCATTTCTCTAAAGTCTTTTCTCACTGAAGCACACAGTGAAAAATAATTCACACCAGCCTCATTTTCATTACTGGAAATATTCCTTTGGTTTTGCAGGAGCTGCCCAACGAGTGAGTGCTGGACGCATGACGCAGGACAGTCAGTGACTAACTGTGAACTCATCCGACTGCACTATTCTCACATCAGCACAGACTGTTTATTAGGAAGTTTGCAGTTCTCACGTGCACCTCAATCAGGCTATGCCTCGAAAAAAAATCGACGGCTGCAGTGCATTTTTGAAAAAAGGCTTATGTAAAGACATATGACAAAATGTCATGATAAACATCTCTCTGTTAAAACGCTGTTTGGTGTCCTGCAACACATTCTTGCCATTTGACCTAGGTGCAACTGTGAAAGGAAAAACAAGCCAGGCCAACCAGTAACAAGCGCCAACACAAAACCCTGTAATCTGAACACTCCGGTCTCCAGAGATAATAACACAGGTAGCTGTATGCAGGAAGAGGAGGGGGTTGAACCGCTGAAAGACTGCACTTAAGAGAACTCACATTTCCCTACTGATATAGAGTCATATGTGTCTGTGAAAATGGAAGCACTAAACACAAACCCTTGTTCTCATGACTCATTTTCTGTTCTCGAGTGGGCTCAACTGTATTCAAGATTCTATTAGGCCAGAGGGAAATTTAGTATTACAAAAGCTTGCATCCATTTTTCAGAAGGTTCCTATGCCTGAAAAAAAAAAACCCAATACATATAAAAAGTAATTTAACAGCTTAGATTAAAACAATATACTATGGTTATATATTCAAAGTGTAATTTCCAACTTTAATCTGTAACCCTGGAAACATTAAATAGCAAACACAACTGAAAAGAGGGGCCTTTCAGTGATATGGAAAGCAGCTCAACTTTGTTTGCTAAGCGGTGCTGAATGCATCATGAAAAAAAACAAAAAAAAAAACACGAATCAGGTTAGACGGGATCGGGCCAAAACACTATTTATGCAGCTTTATTCAAAATTTACCTCTAAAATAAACAAACAGGGCATGTATGGCTCTAACAGCTGCATTGACAAAGCAGCAGGTGAAGCAACATTTCAGCAAAAACAAAAACAGATCACCAGCCAAGCCGAGGAGTCGTTTTCATTTGCTGCTGATCTGATTATGTGTTTCAGAGTACGGTGGGGCACGTGAGGCTGCTGTGTGTGACCTGTCTCACCCTGTCACGGGAGGCTCAGGTGGCTGGTCGTTATGGAGCATTTTTAATGTAGGAGAGCAACCCTTCGAAGGATGCCAGGACATGCAAAGCAGAATTATGAGCGCCAGCAGGGCTTGTGTGATGCATGTGAGCTCCACTCAGTGGGAAGGATTTTTGGTCGATAAATCATTCTTGATTGCAAAATTTGGATACAGCAATGACCTAGAGCTGTATCGTTTTGAAAGAGACGCTATGCTTTTGCGGGCCTGTTGTTGAGCATCAGGTGGTTTTAGCCCAGTGGCACCTTTGTCCCTCAATGCCATGTGCAGAGGTCACCTCTTCTGCTGATGTTTAAGCTGCATACAGCAGAAACTGCAGGTTTTATTGGGTCAGCATGTCTCGTTGTCCACCCTGTAGACTTAAGAGTACTTTATATTGTTTACACAGATAAAACCAAACTTATGAAAAATTTATTTCTCGTATTTTTCCCCACACTATCTGGCAAAATGACAACCAGAGTTTGTGATTTAATAAAATGCCCAGAGAATAGCAACTATCATCCATTTTCCAACATTTATTCCCTGTAGATGCAAGATCTTGTGAGGTCATAATACTTTTACCTCCATCGTTAATGGCAGCAATTTGTTTGTGTAGAGGTTCACAGCTAAGGTGCCAGTAGATCACTTCCTGCTCATGGCTCTTCGACTCCTCATTAACAGCCTTTGAAGTTACTTTAACAGTACTTTAACAGCTGTTAGTGGAAGGCGTAACTAAGCTGCAGACAACTGTTATGACACATGGGAGTGGACACAGGTTTGTGGAAGTGATTGTTTTTGTTTCTTCATATGAAGTCAGGGTGTTCCTGTTAAAACCACTTTATATCCATTTGTTTTAACTAAATCAAACTTTCCAAATGTTTCTTCTGCCTTCATCTCTTCATTTATTTTCACTGTCACATGAATCTCTGAAGCAACGCTCATTTCGTGTAGCAGTCATTTAAGACCGTTTCAGAGCATTAAAAAAAACCCTTTTACGTTTTTCTCTAATACCTGAAAGGGTTTTTCTAAAATCTACAATCTGCTGTTTGATATGTGAAAATTCAAAAATAAAAGTGTTGTTCCCAATCAAGAAAAAGCAAAACTTTTGAAAAGTAATTTGAACTTTAGTCTTGATAATGTGGAACTCGATCAGAAGCTGGGGAAACATTAGTGATAGACAGATCAAACAAAAATCTAAGATCAAGTCTCAACAGTTTGTGACACAAGTGTGAATCTGGGATGAAAACGACAAATTATTTTTTTTTATGAAAAAGGCTTTGTCCACTGTTACGAAATATTTAAACCACAATCTGCACATAGTTTCACAAGCTGACCTTCTCATATCCTGTAACCATCACTGTCTGAGAAAAGGTCTCATGTTCATGGAGCATCAAAAGTACTCTGTCTTACATGCTTCACATTCCAGACTTCCAATGTCTTCCTCCACACTCGACTCCAAACATATCCAGCAATTTTCCCTGGACACAAGAAACAAATGTGCTGGACAGTTTTATGATGATAGATTTGTGATCAACAGTATCAATGACGGGACCCAGTGGTTAGCAAAACATTATCCGGTGTGGCAAATCTGTAAATGCACCAGGAGGTATTCTCAACTGACGTCTGGGATGTGATGATGTATGAAAACAGCTGGAAGATTACATTTTAAACAGACATAAAAAAAAAAAAACTTAATTGTTTATATGAAATTTTACAAAACTTTTATAAAAGTAAACTATATGCACAAGAACACTAAAAGTCTGCACAGAGATAAAGACGAACCGGGGAACCAAAACATGGGGACAATGTTTTGCACTCAGGCTTTCTCACTCAGCCAATCCTTTGCTTCCAGGTCAGTGAATGGGAATACTAAGCACGCCTGCAGTATGGTGTGTTTCCTTTTATACAGCCGCACCAGAAGTACAAACTCCACTCAATATCACATCTGGGTCAGAGTCAAGACCCATTTTCATCATTTCGATTTCAATATTAATGTGCAGGGAGTACACATTTCAGGTTGTGTTGCAAACAGATGGAATAGTGTGTCTAATCCTGGTACACTAGGTACAGAGAGTGCATCTGAGCGTTTCCAAACTCACCCTGGATGTAAGAAAAACGTTCCAAAATATCGTCTTGATGCGTGTTCAATCATCCAGTTAAGGAAATCCCAAAAAGTTGATTTTGTTCATCTGCACGTAGTGTTTGAAGTGCAAAATTGAAGAAATCACCTGGATGAGTAACAAAATGTTTCTCCCACCGAAAACGCTTCGTCCAGATGAACACAATCAACTTTCCAAAATAACATTCTCAATAGCAAGTGCATGTGGCTCCTTCGGCCTGCTGTGTTTCTTTAAGAGTTTGCTATACAATTTAAACACAATGAGGAGATCTGACGCCAATCATATCTGTGAAAACAGCCCATGAAAGTCATCCCTAAGCTCCACCTCCACCAGAAACACCCCTAAAGCTCCCGGGTCCCCACTGTGTTGCATTGTGCACTGAGGCAGAACTTAGCACAGTCCTGACACACATGACTTCACAAAGCTTGGTTGAAATCTGTCTACTTCCTCCAAACATCCCTGAATACAGTTTCCAGCACAAGCCTCCTTTATTGGCCTGTGGCATGTCACTTAGAAAGTCAAATTTCAGGTAAAGTACAGCACCTCCACCCATTAGGCTTCATATATTAATGGATATTGAAGGATTTATTTTTTTTAACTGCAGTTTAGGTTACATTTACTGACAGCAGATACAATGTACTTTCACAAAGCTCAGTGTGCGTATGTATATTAATCTTACCCTAACTCAGGCTTATAAGTAAACTGAATGGCAAACCTAACATTCTGTGACAACCAGGAAACAAAATACCTGCAATCGTAAGTACATGCAATCCCTTGCACTAGTCCCTTTGAAAGATAACAAAGTTGTATGCACATAAAACTGCAAAGCGAAAATAATTTGAGTTGAAAAGACTCATTATGGCAGCGCAAGATCCAGCACGCTGAATTCTGCCCCATATAGTACAGTTGAAATGTTATGAGCTTAGTATCTGAAATACCACATGTTCTCAGATGAACTCTTAGCTTGTAAATCTACAATATAACCTTTGTTTCATGGCACACGGTAATAACCTTTAATTAAGTGAAGCTTATTGCATAAGATGGTGCAAACCAATCAGTGGGTATTTTCCTCTGTTGAGAATAATTTAGTTAAGACAAGTTTAGACTGAGGACACTGCATGCGATTTTTTTCAGGGGTTGTGTTTTTTAAAGGTTGCTTTCCTCCAATCAGAACAGGAGCATCATCAAGATTTACAAGCCCGAAGGCCAGAATCTGACCCCCTGTCCTGCTAAGCCATGAACAGTCAATACATTACCATAACTATAACAACAGATGACCATTTCTCGCCCTCTCCCCACTGCAGGAGTCACAGCCAGCTTTCAAGCACAAAGTTGGGATTTTAAATGAACTCAACAACGTAAAGCCCCCACTCCCCCACGATGCGCTCTGGGAATTCTCCTTGGCTTTGGACATCTCTCACATTTGCAATTCATCATCTCCCTTTGTCAGCATCACAAACCTGCCACCACCACAGCTTTGTCATTACAATGACAGACACAGGGTGCATTGTTTGCATCTAGAAGTGAAGTGGGTAGCACAATGACTTACTGCCTGTAGTTGTAGCTAAAGTTTGCAATACACAGGATTTCTACAGCTGCATGCACTGAGGAATCCCCACTTTTAAAGGCCGCAAGGACCCCGGGGTATGGTTGCAACTTAATATAATATTAAATCGCTGGAAGAATGGGAATGGAAAAACGTGTGGACGCTAATGAGAATATTGCAGTCAAAGCTAATAAATCCTGAAATTACACATTTCAGGAGGGCACACTATGGTTCATGAGAGAGCTGGCTGCATCTGACCAATTTAACTACTCCATGAAATACACTGAAACCTACCGCAAAATGTGGGACACTTAAACTGCTGATATTTAGCACCTCTTTTAGAAAGTAGGAGGCTTGAGGGTAGAGAACCATTTGCCTCTCCTATCTCCTAACCAACTGCCAAAAACACCGTGTGGTGCAGAATCTGCATATGCAGTGACTTACCTTAATGTCCACATGAAAGTTATAATTCTACTTTTCCTCCAATTAAATCTGACGCACCAATAAGAGGGATATTTCAACATATAAATGAGGTGATGATTGGTATTCCTCCTGCAAGTCCACAGCAGACTGACTCCTGTATCCAAGGATGAGTTGAAGAACTGAGGGAGAGAGGGAGTGCTGTTTGTACCCCCTCCCCTTCTCCAGCTGACTCTTTCACACTCTTTACTCCCTCCCTTGTTGCTCCCTCCTTCACTCTATAATTCCAACCCCCTAAACTACAAACCTATTGCCATCAGGAATGCATGTTCCCTCCCTCTCCTCCTCTATAATTGCCCCTCCACTCCCTTACAAGAAGCATGATATTTACACTATATGCTGCAGAATGTTTTATTGGGAACAAATTAATGGGACAAAGAACAGTCAGATTCAGGCCTGTGTTGCTCCTTTTTGATAAGCCTAAATGTAAATTTCACCTTCATTTTGTCTAAGATAAAGGGGTTTGAAGATTTGTTATAACAAAATTCTGGAAAATGAAATTAATGTGTTCCTCAAAGCCAATGAAGGCTGAAAGGTCACAGTTATTCTGTTGCAGTTTGTAATTTGGTATATTCACTGAAAGCCCACAATGCACTTGTGAATGCGAGAGAGGCAGGACTTGCTGTTGTCATAGCACCAGTGATGTCGTGTGGCTTTCACATCAGCAGTGACAGAGGTGCCGGATTCATTTTGAAATGACGGAACCGGCAGAGGACGCGGGGACAGGGAGAGGATAGGACAGGGGAGCGAGGGCAGAGCAGTGTCTGCTCAGCTGCAGCCTGCGTCATGTGCCTCAGAAGCAGCTTTGCATGCACACTGAACCGAACTGAACACGCCCCGAGCTAACTGAGAGCATAGACACCCTAACAGCCACACAGAGGAGAGGCAGAGAGTTCACAGAGCTTAGTGTGTCTAGAAAAAGTCCAGAGATTGGTGGGATGAATTGCCATGTCTAGACTTTTGGATAATTATGACAAAAAAACAAAAACAAAGGGGGGGGGGGGACAAACGGGCCCTACAATGTCATCATGCTGTCTT